>JAFELO010000396.1:344405-382649 GCA_017140195.1 Eumaeus atala | reverse complement strand
GCAGGGGAAGCGTTATTACAATGAGAGAAGATTAGCTTTCTGGGTAGGGGAAGCGTTATTACAATGAGAGAAGATTACCTTTCTGGGTAGGGGAAGCGTTATTACAATGAGAGAAGATTACCTTTCTGGGTAGGGGAAGCGTTATTACAATGAGAGAAGATTACCTTTCTGGTTAGGGGAAGCGTTATTACAATGAGAGAAGATTACCTTTCTGGGTTAGGGAAGCGTTATTACAATGAGAGAAGACATCCACGAGTGCTCCATGATGAGCTCCCGCAGCCGCAGGTAACGATACGTCTTCTTCTGGGCGTTGTCTAGCTCCGAGTCGCTTATAAACAATTCTATAATCAAAAAGGGAGAGGCAGTCATGTGGACTGCCCACAAAAGTGAAAACCTAAAACTGCCGCAGCTGCGTTCTGTGACAAAAAACGCGACGTCACGATGACGCGAGTTATATGACTTTTGTTCACCCAAAAAGTACTCAACGCGCCTAAAGAGTTTTTATTTCAAAAACATTAAGAGAACTTGTGTTTTTCGGAGTAGGAGGGCTTAAGACTGTTATGTGCTTATATTTTGATGCGTTACGTCAGGAAGATATGGAGGGCATCCTATGCGATGGACTCTAGATGTACAATGGCAAGTAATAACACATCACAGGGGTACACATCCAGGGTGTCCTCATCTCATGACCTTTGGGTCCGTACTTAGCTGTCATCGCAATACAGACTATGTAAATATCTTAAGAGACGTGCAATAGGGACACCATGTCCCTTATCATTAAAAAAAACCAATACATACCGTTGGTTTGTTCTGTTCGGAAGTTTTTTATAAACGTGTTGAAGTACTCCACAGTGGAGGCTCGCGGCGGCTCGCTCAATCCGTGAATTATCCTCAATGATGAATACTCTATACGAAATTTTTCAAATAACGTCTTCGTTCTGAAACAGACATAATATATTTTGTATTTTTTCTTCTGAACACCATACGCAGATCTGTGTAGTAGCATTTTTTTTTTGTTTACGCGGGGAAATTTTTATCATTTTCCACCAGACGTGGGTTCAGTCCAAGAGGGGTTTGTGTTTTCCAAACCATCGCGGTTGCCATCAGACGCCTTTGTTCAGATGCCCCGGATCTATCAGCGACAGGTGATCTCCGCGACTAAACAGTCTCTCAAAAGGGACTAGTCTCTTCTTAAGGGGGTTGTTTTGAAAGCCACAGATCCAGCCTCCGCCGTCGTCGATGTATAATAGCAATAGTCGAGTATATAGTAACTCTAAAACCAGGGGACGCCGGGAGCTTGAGTCATTAATCGAGATCATTTTGACCGCGCATTCTCGTTCTTGTGCCCGCGCACGGACGCTAAATGAAAAAAATATGATATAGATAGAGTTGAAGCCAGCTTGAAAATCTTCCGTCAAAGTAGAATTTCTATTTCTATTTTGACGGACGACGTTCTATGCTGTCAAATGTGGCTACATGTCTCTTTTTAATAGCAATAGTAGTTTTTACAAACAAACTTATTCCAAATAAAGGACTTGTTGACAAAAATTACAATGTTCAAAATACATAAATCAAAAACGCGCCCCGCATATTCCTCTTTTGACAATGACACTCGCAATTATAGGTCTGCCTATGGCTTCGCTAATATATCTATATAATCTCTATGACGATATCATGGGCTGAGGCCGACCCTGCATTTTTTAAAATAAAAGCTCAGCAACGGTGTGTTCATACACCGTTGCTGAGCCTCTTCTACGTTATGACTTTCCTTGGCAAAGGCAAATATCCGGAAAGGCATTTTAACCCTGAGCACTCTTCTCGCGATGATATACGGTAGTAGAATATTGAGGCCTCCGTCGTCGTACAACCACCAAGTGTCCTGAATGTTATCCTAGAATACAACAAAATTGTATAATTTGTTAGATATCTGATGTGTCTAAGATGTTAGGGCACTTTGACGGCGCGGTCACAGTTATTGGTGGCGGTGCGATGCGCGGTGTGGCGGGCGGCGTGGTTTGAGTTGGTATGCTCAGCTCGACTAGATGTGACCGCGGTGGCGACAACTTGTTCACTAATTGGGCTGTGGCGGCGACAGTGGTGGTTACGACCGCGAGCGAGTTGTACCACCCGTATGTGGTGGAAGGGGGCGACGGTGCCCCCAATCATGATAACTCAACCCTCACCCGGTGGACAGGGCGAACATATTCGCCAGACACCTTGAAGGGGTCTTCACCCCCTTCCCCACGATCGCGGCTGATCACACGGATGCAGTCGCGAAGCAGGTAGAGGAGTACTTCGCCCGCAAGGGCCCCCTCTCCCCCGCCGAGGAACACACCATCCCCGAACTTACTCTCTCGCCGGGCCAAGTCCGCCGAGCCCTGTCGAAGGTCAACCCCAAGAACGCACCAGGACCCGACCAAATCCCAAACTCGGCGCTCCGCCTCGCCCCCCTGAAAACCGCTGCTGCAATCGACCGTCTCTTTAATGGGATACTGCGCACAGGGCACTACCCCTTGCGCTGGAAGACGGGCGAAGTCATAATGATCCCCAAACAGGGGAAGCGTCTGTGCAGAGCCGCCCACTACAGGCCCATCACTCTCCTCTCCACCCTGTCCAAGGTGTTCGAGAGGTTCCTTCTCGAGCACCTCACCCCCTACCTGCCACCGCGCCCCGAACAATTCGGGTTCAGACCGGAGCACTCCACTACGCACCAGCTCGTCCGTGTGATCCATCACATAACCAACGCCATAAACAAAAAGGAGGCCGCCGCGGCTGTGTTCCTGAACATGGAGAAGGCGTTTGACCGTGTCTGGCACGAGGGCCTCCTACATAAACTCTGCCTATCCCGGACCCCCTTCAGCCTCGTCAAGATCGTGCGATCCATCCTGACGGACCGCCACTTCTACGTCCGAGTGGAGAGCGCAAAGTCGGACGTCCGTCCCATCCTAGCTGGAGTTCCCCAGGGCAGTTACCTATCGCCGGCGCTGTTCAACAAATACGTAGAGGACATTCCATTCAGTGGAGCGACTCTCGCTGCCCTCTACGCCAACGATACGGCATTCGTGACCACCTCGCTTCGAAAGGGCCACGCCGCCGCCAAACTACAGCGCACTCTGGACTTGCTGCCTGACTGGCTCGACAAGTGGCGACTCGCCGTCAACGCCGATAAGGCGCTCACCTTCCCTCGTCGCGGCGCACAACCGCCGCCGCTTACACTACGGGGCGAGAGCATCCCGTGGACCGTCCAGGTGAAGTACCTCGGGGTCACTATTGACAGCGGCCTTACGATGCGGGCCCACGCCCCACGGGTCGCGTCCCAAGCGTCGGCGGCCCTGGCACAGCTGTCACCGATGATGCCGCTGATCTGCCGCTGCCTACTAAACTAGCCCTATACAGGATCTACGTGCGCTCGCGTCTCCACCACCTCGTATCAGCCTGTAATAGGAGGCGGCTGCGAACGGTGGAGGCCAAAGCGCTGCGCCGCGCAGTGGACGCGACCATCGCCCGCGACACAGAGTGGAGGACCTCGACACCTTCGTGGCTAGGCTCTCCAGCCAGCTCTTCGCCAAAGCTGATGCCTCACACAGGGATACGCTGAGGCTGATAGCCCCGTACCACCGGAGGCCGCCGGACCGCTTGCGTTGCCCAGGGACGCAACGTTCTGCTCCGTCTTCGCATCTCCCTCATCTATCCACATCTTTTCGCCTTCACATCTCGCTTCGGCTCACACTCAGCACATCCATCCAGATCCCGCCCGCGCGAACCGGTCAGAGGGAGTGCCGCTCACTATTTCGGCCCCCTGGCTGAGGGCGCGGACAGACCTTCTCGTCACTTCACTTCATGCCATTTCATTTCATTTCATCTCACTTCACGCTTTTCACGCCACCACGCTACCGTTACCTTATTGCCTCCTCACACCAGCTTTATGTGTTGTGTCGTACGCTATGGAACACACAACCTATCACCACACATCGACCGGGCGGCGACGCACGTCGCACAGCGCCGAACGATCTCGATCTCGCACTCACATCGCAGCAGCTGCCTTCCTACGTCTGTCCTTCTCCCTATTCTCCCGTCCCGATCCAAGTCCCCTTAGTGGGGCTCCCTGGAGTAGTGCAGTACGAGAATGGGTAGTCCAAAGGGGTATTCTGTCGCGCCCCGTTCCGGAAGCATGCCGCCTCTGTTCGCTGGCGGCTTCTGCTGGGCCTCCGCCGGGGTAACCAACGATCTCACCCGGTAGGGGCCGACCGCCCGTGGCGGCACCGGTCGGGGAACGCCATGAGATAAACTCCCCTTCAATACATAAAAAAAAACCAATGAGTTGACACCATAAACCCGGCACTAGTGCCGGACAAAACAACCGCCCCATCTTCATGGGGTGCGACTCCGCAGCCGCCGTCAGGGGACCAAAAATCCCGAAACGGCTACCTCGACCCCCCTCCCGGGGGGGTGTGAGCAGACCACTTCGTCGTCGTCGTCGTCGATAACTGAACGAGCTCTTCCAGTGCTCACGATAATGTAAGGGCAGCCTTAGCTGCCGCGCGTGAGCGGCTCCTCATGTGAAAGAGGGCTCGGCCAAGATAATAATTGTTACCTTAGCTAATCGTACAATAGTACGATTATAATAGTTACCTTAACTATCGGGATACGTTCTGCCCATTTGCAGAAAAGGAGGGGGGTCTTTACCCCTATCGACCACAAATTCATCTAGATCACCGCCCGATGTGTCTCATAGTAAATGATGAAGCTACGCTGGAAATTCAGTTGACACGGCATTGGCTCGGAACTAGTGCGCTCTTAGCTCAAGACATTGAGTCAAGTATAAGCATGCTGGGTGCATTCCTCTTCTAGAACAGGTACTTGGCGAATTTCACACTCTTTATTATAAATATAAATGTTTCATCCATATAGCTGGTCTACTCAGCATATTACTGACTCTTTTTTTCAGTATCCATCATTTTAATATCCTAATAGCGCGATTAAAGAAAATGTTTCGGCCGTGCGGGCCGCTCTGTATGTTAAACATTTGCAGAGCTACTAATCATATTTACCTTGGTAAACGTGAAATGAAGAAAAAAATTGGGCTAGATAAAGTAGGTAGGTAGAGTAGAGGTACTTGCAGAGTTGAATTTTAATTGTTTAAATGTTTCCAACTTTCGTAACAATGCAGTTGTCGAGACCTCCTCGTTATTTTTCGTTCTCGATGACGTCGCGTTGTCATCTACGCCACCTTTGTCGACATCTTCAGATACACTCGCAGTGCCATCATTGAAAGGTGCTGTAAAATATTGGAATGTATGAACACAGTTCTTTACTCAGCGGAAGATGACCGCCCGACGAACACTCATACCAATCGGAGGAAGTTGTATTGGGCCTCTCCTCGCTTCCACAGCATAAATTCAGTTCAGAAAAAAAATCTAATGCGAACAGACATTGTCAAGGAAGGCACAACTACATTAAAGAGTCATTTAAAACCTAACAAATGAGTATGCCTGATTAATTTGTTTGTGTGAACAAATTGTCTGGAAATGCTTTTTTATCGGACTAGCGTATAGCGAAGACTGTTTATTCTTTTTTCTGTACCAGGGAGACGACAGGAGTACATATCCTTCTCTTTTCACGCAGATCGGAAGAGATGCACTGGGTACTAGGTACTAGTACCTCATCATTAAGAGGTAGTGCCTGGCTGTATTACAGCGGAATTGTCCAGGCACGACCGGGGACTTCTCATATGATACCGGCGTAAAGTGACGGCTTCAGTGTCGTGTTTCATGTAGGTTGATAGTAGGCGGTGGACCATTGGTAGGGCGGAGGAGGTGAATCTGCCTAACTGTTATGCGGACGTTTATAATCAGTAGTTCTCAAAAGGCTCCGGCTGCTAGTTTATACTACAATATACAACAAAACAACATAGTCTTAGCCTAAATTGTATTACCAGTCTGGTGCTGCTGCATTGCACTCTTGTCATCGTCCACGCTCTCAGCTTCGGAGTCTGCGTGCATAATATCCAAAATCTTAAACATTAAACTTCGTTTTATTTCAGTAATTGTCAAAGTAAACCAAATGGGATAGGCTTACTTATTCCATTTGGTTAGGTGTGGTTGTACTCAGTGGGATAAGCCCGCTTGTCCCATTAAGACGGGTGCCTGAGCACATGAGAATATTTAGCAACCCTGCAAAAGCCAGGATAAAGGATAAGTAATTATAACTGGAAACAGTAATCAGAGAAACGTATAAAATGCCATCACTTCACCAGTAAACAGTTTGGTCACATGACGGGTATCATCGTTGCGTCAAAGAACTTGGTTCATGAAACAATGTTATAATTATGAACATTTTTACGGGCATATGAAAGAAAATTGAAGTGTGCCGGGACACAATACAAGTGAAAGTTCAACGCACAAGTGAACGGTAAACAACATTCAGGGCCAAGGAAACCAGCGATGCGGTATGACCACGAAAAGCGGTATGACCGCCATATCGCTTTTTCGTGACAGAAAAAACGTGACACCTACTTTTTCAATATTCGCTTCGTTTCTAAAGAACTTTCAGTGTAAAAAGAGAGATCGTACAAATGTTTCATCTCTCTAAAGGAAGAGTAAGCGAGGAAAGCAATAAATTCAAACCTGCATGTGATCAGCATTCTCTTTAGGTTTGGCTTTAGACAGTTGGTCTGTCGTAAACTGCAAGGGCCGCGTTATCTCTGCAACGCGAAGTATCGCGAGGCCCATCCGATGCTCGTACGCCATACTGCAACAGAATTATAAATTATCTCATATAAAACTAATTATAGCTACTAATCTCTATTGAATATTACTATAATCTTTATAATATGACCATGGGTTATGAAACTATGAGTGAAATACTAGGTTCCAAAAAGAAAATGTAATCAATTCTTTTTAAATATATAAATATATAATATTAACAAATTTTTTGACGTTGTCGCGAAAAAACAGACCTTGGCACTGTCGCCAACCCTGGGTTGACTCTGGGCCCTGCGACCCTTGAGGGTTTTCGCCCAAGCTGGGGTGAAATATGAATATTTCAAATGAAAAGTCCGGAAAAAAAAGCATAAGATTATTATAGTATGTGAATTATTCGCATCCCAATTTTTCTTAGTTACTAGCGTAAATCTAAGTAAGTTTTATGCATGTGATTGTGGGACGATAGTCACATATAAAATTAGTTATGGGGAGGTACTGCGGTTGTTGTAGATCACTGAAGAGGAGAAAAATAAAATAATAATAATTATAGTACACTGACATCTCACACACTTATAGTAGTTTGTGTGTGTACAGTTCGTGTTAGACATTAATGAAACCTTTCATAGATTTCGTACACTATAGAGAAACTGTAGATAAACATGAAAGTTTTGCTGGCGACCCACTTAGTAATGGAACTATAATTAAAGCAAACAACGAAATCTTTTATACTCACTGAACGACGTTAACATAAGATTTTACATTTTTTGGGTTTCCTCGTGCCCATTTTCTTGGAAAGCCCATGAGCATAATGTTAGGCTTGAGTTTTCCCAGACCGGTGGCGTTTATGAGCGTCCGAACACCGTCCTCGAACGAGCAACCGTCGACTATCACGAAGAAGCCGCGTTCTTCACGTGAAAACAACCACTCCTCACCCAATCTATAACGAGTTTCACGTTCAGGGCTCAAAAGAGGAACCTAGAAATTAATAATAAAAGAAACCTACAATTCCAGATTAAAAGGATCCCAGTTTAATATTGTACGGAATAGATGTTAGGCAAAGTTTGCAAAATTAATTATTATCAGTCGGCTGGCGCCTGTACTCGACTGATTGTTGCGCTACCAGTCGGACAGACACAAACAAGGCCCAGTTATTCACCATCAACAATAATCACGATGATGATCATGATGAAATTCAATACGACAGATTTCATATCCTGTTGTGTAGTAATACACGACTACTATTTCAATACGACAGATTTCATATCCTGTTGTGTAGTAATACACGACTACTATTTCACAAAATAATATTATCTCAGTAATAAAATGAGTTTTAGTGCAAAAATTTTACATTTTCTACAAGTACATATGTATGTAAGATGATGGTGTGAGACGACCCGAGAAATGACAAGGTGGCGTCGATCCCTTAGGGGCCTGACTAGCCATCGATATGCCCTTGTATGATTGACTGTTCCGGGCACCGCACCGAAGGTTTTAGTCGGTATGTGACACTACCCCGTACCGCAAGCGCGAAACATCATCAGAATCCTACCAGTGCCAGTGAGGTCAGAGGGCGCGTAAACACGTCTCCCTGCATCACAAAAAAATTATAAAGAATGTTTTGTAAGTCACAGACCATGTTCAGTACTTGATTCTGATATGTTGATGATACATTTTTTAACAAATATAAAAAAAAATTTTTTTTTATATTTTTGTCTTTAAAATTTTTACTATACCGTTTCCTAGATCTTAGACCAATGTATACAAACTATTCACATTTAATATTTGTGACTTATCACTTACTTCACTTATATCTCCAACGATCATGAACGATCCGAGTCTCGTGATCAAGCTGCCGATGTCCAGCAGCGCCGGCCTCTGCAGCGCCCTCCCAGCCAGCACCAGCACTTGAGGGTTGTAGGACTTGACGTTCTCCCGCATGTGGTTCATTTGTATCAACGTCGTCACCGTGTCTTTGTACTTTTGAGCGTCGGTGCTACTGGCCCAGTTCACATCTGAAACATCATACTTATTTAGTAAGTTGCTGTGGTGCCCGGTCTGCCACTGGAACAGAATGTTACAAGTCAAAGAAACCTCAATGCGATGGGAACATCATGTTTTATAAACGAATTCCCTGAACACCGAAGTTGTGATTATGCCTGTTGTTATCTAACTTACATATTTGTGCCAAATTGCAGCTCAGTCCGCGCAGTCAGCTGGGAAGTGGGTGGTACTGATGGAAACGTGTAAAATATCCACTTCTCATCAACTGTAGACGGGCTGAAATTTAGTCTTGATCGCTGAATCGCTTACCTAATTTTCTATACAATACAAGAAGGAACAGAGCCAGGAATATAAGAGTGGTAATCAGCGCCATCACCCAGCTAATGATAATCATGTGGACGAGACACACAACGAACCCCGCCAGGGACAGCCACGTGTTGTACATCTGAAATAAGAATTCATAAGAGTTTAACTATTTCAGCCGAATGCATCAGCTGACTCAACACCGCCGTGAAATGATAGATAATGCTACGCTGTCGCATTTTGTGCTTTATGACATTTATAACAATTGTAACCGTGCAATTCTAGTCAGAGGTAGTGCCAGGCTGCATGGCAGCGGAATTGCCGGCTCGGCACAACCGAGGAAATGATACCGTCACGTGATACCGGCGTGATGTTACATCTTTGGTGTCGCGTTTCGCGAGGTATGTAAGTAGCCGGTGGCCAATTGGGAGGAGAGAAGAAAAGAAGAGCAACGCATCGACATAGTTATTCTGCGGATGTTCATTGGCGTCGGTAGTCGTAAAAAAGCTCAGACTACTCGTTTGCCCTCCTTATAATAGAACAAGAAGTCAATCTCTATCTATCTAATAAAGACTTAGAAACGTTTTAAGATGCAAAATAATTCCAGTAAAATAATCCTAAGATTAATTATATAATGAAGTGATTACGTAATATGATAACTAGTAAATTTTTATATTGGTCTTACTTTTAAGAGTAAAATAGTTATTAAATAAATGACTGGTGACTTACAAATTAAAATAAACCACTCTGTCCATCAACTAAAGTTATTTGGTTGTTGTAACAAAAGTTTTTTTATAATATAGAGGGTGATACCGTTTATGTTGCGCTACTTTCCAGTTGCGTTGTCCCCCTTAAGTAACTGAAGATTGAGCATCTTCAGTTACTTAAGTTCAAAAAAAAAATTTAATATGTCTAAAAGTTGTACTCATGTGAGTTTTGTGAATGTTTAGTACTCAACCGGGGAATTGGGGATGTTTATGGACACGAACCCATCACCGAAGTCCAGAGAACTCTGTGATGGAATCGGCCACTACTTAGGAGCTCACGTGAAACGTCGGCCTCCAGTTGATGTGGTGGATGAACGCGGCGTGGAAGGTGCAGAAGTTGATGAGGGCATACGACGCCAGGTAGAAATTGGTGATCATTGGCGCTATAACATTTAGCTCCCCTTGAAGCAAAGATAATAACATTTGAATAATCAAGAACTTGTAATAATAACATTATGGAAAAATCCTACAGATCACGAATCGGTAATTTTCGTATTTAAAATAGTGAAACGCGCGATTAGATCGCTAGAACTGCTGGTCCGGGGCAGAGAGCTTTCGTTTAGCATATGGGGGCAAAGGAACAGTCGGAGCCTTTTGACGACATCCACATTGTTATGCAGACGAGTTGCCCCGCCTTCCTCGCTAATGCCTCGCCGGAAATAATTATATATAATCATCATCATTATCAACCCTTATCGGTCCACTGCTGGACACAGGCCTCTCTCAGTGAACGCATAGACGACCGACCTCCTGCTACTCGCATCCATCCCGGACCGGTTACTGCAAGGAGATCGTCTTCCCACCTGGTGAACGGTCGATCTATTCTTCTGAGTGTTTTGCCCACTATATATGTATATATTTATCTCTTTGGTTATTCTCTACCTTGGCATATCTTGTAAATTCATTCACACACACAAGGTTGTCTGAAAGAAATTGCTTGCTTAGCAATTTATAGCCTGGTAATTTTCTATTATTTGTATATTGGTTGTATGTCGCAGTCAAATTGTCTAAAACACCGTATTTCATTACGGCTAGTCATTTTCCAAAATAAGGTCGTTTTATTTTGTGTTGTGTGAGCCGGAAGAATATAATGCAGAATGGAGCCACTTGTTACTTACCAATCAAGAGAAAGAGGAGCGACACGACGAAGGTAAGCACGTATCCGCGGTAGGGCTCGCCGTGCTTGCCGTAGGGCTTGGAGAAGAAAATGAGCCCGGGGTAGATGCGGTCCACGCCCAGCGCCTGGATCAGCCGCGGCACCGACAACAGGTTCGTCAGCGCCGTCGAGAGCGTCGCCGCCCAGCAGCCCGCGTATATCAGTGCGCTTGACCACGCCATTATTTGCATTATCTACGTGTTGTTAAAGGGGAAATAACAAATCTAGGAAAATATTTTGTAGCTACTAAGAGCTTAAACACGATAAACACGCAAGTCCCAAAAGATCTGAGTATACATTTAATTACATGATAATACTATTTTGGCATTTGTTTTATTAAATTTAAAATCAAATGCTTCGTTCAGTACTTAGTATTGACTGACTACTTACGCCCGTAATTGTTGTATGTCGATGTACCGCATAATTGTTATGGGTAGGTGTTGGGAAAGAGTTTCCTGCCTTCCTTCGAAAGGACCGCCGAAGACTTAGAAATCGCACGTAAGGCGGCAGCATCGCTAGTAGTATAACGTGAACAAGAGGCACCTCGATCGTACTGCCCAATTCCAGCACGGAATTGTTTTTTACATAGCTCAAGCTTTGTCCAGTGTATGGTATTTCTCTCCTGAAGTCTCAGGCATAATTTTATTGATACACTTTTATCCCCTGCCTTGTAGAGAAGAAAAGCGTCAATTACTCCGTAGTTATTATGCAGGCCGTATCCGCAGTCTGGCTTGCACGAGGTTAGGGTTTCAGCTACCACATCTGTCAGATTGCCCGAAGCATCACGCAGCGCGCCTGCACCGCACAGCCACGCCATCACCAAGTAGCTGGTCGTAGAGATCGCCAAAGCCCATAACGTGCCCTTTGGAATGGCCTTTCCAGGATCCTACAATTTTCGGAGAAGCATATATCAGTCCGAAGGAATCATTAATGTGAATTGAATGGACTGTTGATCCCATATACCGCCATTTGAATAGATATAGCGTTACCTATATTCTCAAAAGAACTGAAGTATCTCCTAATGTCCTGCGCATGTGCGCGAATATTCTGACAGTTCATAATTTCTTAGCGAAAGCTAGCTAGCCTGCATGCCTCTGTTGGCACGCTAAGCCTTGAGGTATACGACAATATTGTTTTGACTAAAACTCGCAAAATTTTAGCATCGGACATCTCGTGATAGCGCAGAACAATTAGATACATATATATAATAAAGAACACTAACTTCTGCCCTGAAATGAGTAGTCATTGGATGGTCCACTTCCATGCAACTTACTCCCACTCACTCTGTGGGGCCATTTGCCACCACCGGAATGTCTAACAAATAAAATTAAAAGAGCATATTCATTTGCCAATATACGCACTACTCATTTCAAGGTACGTTGGGTGCAATAGACGGAACCGACGCAGCGTTGTGATGCGACGGTACACGACTGTTAAGTAAACCACACTAGAAATACAATTGCGCGACACTTCGCTGAACGATTGTCTGACTCGGTGAATAGGCATAAAGATGGAATAATAATCGTAATTATCCACATCCACGCCACGCCACATTTAATATCCCGCACTAGAACCATAAAGTGAGGTGGTCAATCGCTGCAGCGTACCTCGCCGTGTGCGCATGGAACCTTTAAATTTACATCTAACGCGGTGCACTTTTATGCAATAATTTTCAAATTTGAATTAGTTTTCGTTTGGTTTCGTGAGTGTTCTGCGTTAGTGATGTCGTATTTCAATAATAATTAAATTAATAATTGATGGATCTCGGAAGATCCGACTCTAGAAATGCAGAAGTGCGCAGATTTTAAAAGGACGTGAACGCTTTTCCAATGAACGTGGCGTTGCCGACGGTGATGGCATTCCAACGTTAGCTTTGAAATACAATCAGCTGATGGGACCACGAGACCAGTTCTTGAGCCGACCTGCCGTTGGCGACGCCAGCGCGCTCGGATGTGATTGTAAACTCTCAAACAAATAATGCCGTGTGGAATAGCGGAGGTAAAACACCTTTTATTATTTATAATATTCTGAGTGAATTAACCTTTATTTTGATTTTTTAATTTTGACAGTAGTGTTAAATGAGATAGATTAATTATCGAATATCGATTCTGATCATGCCCTTAACAGGAACAACAGGGTTCTTGTTACATTTTGTATTTTAAGCTCTTCCGTTACTGAGTGATTGATTGACCGACATCATACACCCGAAAATACTGTAACCCAGAAAAATGATATTTGACACTCAGGTTTTGCTCTTGATGTAAGGGAGCACTAAGGAATGATTTTTGAAAATTCAAGACTTGACTTTTTGTGTGTGTTTTGTACGGAATACTACCATGTTACGCGGGTAAGGCCACGCTGCTAGTTTGAACTAAAAAGATCAGAAAGAAAATTATACTAGAAATTGTAAAAGACGATCCAAACCCTCAAGTCGCCGCATATGTTCGCTCCGGACTGTACGCCGGTCATTGCCGGAAAAAACATAGCGAATATACTGAAGAAGTCATGATTTCTGCCTTCACTGTTACGAAAGTCTGGCTTCATATTCTCTATGGCCGTAGCAGCTGAAAATATGTACGTGAAACATATAGTACTTGTTTACTTCTATTTCAAATAAATAATCATTATTTATAATTGAAATAATGAAAAAATATCACTTAGACCTACAAAACCTTGGGCTCGATCGCCATCATTTGATGGGCCGATAAATACACCAATTATATAGACGAAAATCGCCGACACAATAACCACGATGAGGAAATTCTGAAAAGGAAAACATTTTGTTTATGTTCGAAGGCAAAAAAATATAATGATTGTCAAGTTTCATAATACATCACTTAGAATTGCGGCTGATTCAGATTCTTATACTTTATTAAGTATATGGTTACTTTGATTATATAATGCTTTTTTTCGGTCCTAAACATATGCTATGGAAGCGAAGAAAAGCTCAATACAGCTTCATATGCTTGCTACGAGTGCGCGTCGCGCGAAGAAGTACATGATGTGTTGCAGTTATGTAATAAAAGCAAGTTTAAAAACAAACTATACTACGTGAAGCTTGGTAAGGCTGCAGCTCAGATCATCTTCAAGCCGGTTCCCCAAAAAAAAATAGTCAAAAATTTCTCTAAAAGCCAGTTTTCTGAAATAAATATAGTTTCTACCTGTGTTTATTACCTGTGCTAAATTATTTTTCTATAATCACACAAGTCTGAGTTTATGACAAGTTTGTTAAATTTGTGCCAAATAATATTTTTTGAGTAAGTTTCTGCACGACAGTGTCCCCATATTAGTATACTTTACTGGAACCATTACGGCATATTAGATTTTTTAACAGGCTGCGATCTCTTTGTTAAAATCATTCTATTTTATGTTACTTGGCTGGTGATTTGGATGTGTCAAGTAAAGGACCAATTATTAATCTAACTGTGTTAACTAATTTATATGCCGGTGACTGAATATTATTATTAATTACTAAAGGGCACAAATCATCCAAAGCTCCTAAATATTTTTTTATAAAAAAACCGCTTTATCGAGAATGGGATAGTTTCTTACAGGATGCGATTTTTTAACAAAAAATGTTTCATAAATTCTATGAAGTTAATAAGTTCACCGCATGTTGTGGCCAAAAGGACCCACCATATACAATGTGTAACAAATACCCTGTTGTTCCTGCTAAGGGCATAATTGGAAACAATATTCATTGGAAAAAAATGGCATTTAGTAGTATAGTTCAACATTAAAATAGTAAATAAATATTAAATCAGAGGTCATGAACTCGTCACGTGACAATCGGCTGTGGCGTAGTAGACATTTGTAAAGAAAGTAATTATTTTCTTGATTTTTATTTTAAGTTATAATTGCTAATGTTGACCCATTTGATTGATATTTGACTTTACGTATATGTGTACATATTTAAAAGGAATAACGGGTAACAAATAATGGTAGTGTATCATACCTCCTTCTAACACTCCATTAGTGCATATTGCGCTGAGAGACAAAGCGGTGATGGTGCAGACGAGGCTGGTGATGAATATGATGACGGTGGTGAGCGCCAGCCCCGCCTGCGCCACGATCCACGCTATCCGCAGGAACAGCATCACTCCCCAAATGTTCAGCAAACATGGTATCAGCACGCCCTATTATTGTAGTGTTTCTTACATAACATAAAAAAAATTACACAAAATAATCTAGTTATTTTTATAGAAATAGCATCCTCTCGCAGTTTCTTTAGTGGGTTTTAAAAAAGCCGTATCTATACCGTCTACACGTTCATATGCATATACTTTTTACGCCGTGCCCAAAAATATGTCTCAATTCAACGCTTTTTTGACACGAAATATAGAGGCTCCCGTGCGAGAAACGCAAACGAATAATTGGAGCCATTGACAGACTGACCCCACCCATAGACAATAGCATAATTGTTATGAAAATGAATTGCCCTATTTCTACGCAGTATGAAGTACGCAGCCTAGCTGTCGCTTTGCTGAGGTATCGTGTCAGCGACCGGTATCAAGTCGGCCGGCTGGCCCAACTCGGTTGCAATGCAGAATGGTACTGCCTCATACAAAAGGAAATTCCAGAAATACAAAGGAAATTAAATATTGGTTTACCTGTATCCATCCTAACTTAATGTTGTATGTAGTTAGTTCCGGCGTGGGCTGACCTTTCGGGACTCTCGCGTCGAGGAACTGAATCAAGGTCAATGTTAATTCATATATTGTATAAATCAGGATGTGGTGATGTCTTCGTGCCTGTGTGGGGGTAGCTTAAGAATACCCTCAACCCAAGCCCAGGTTGACATAAAAGACGTCAAAGCGTCGTAAGAGTCTCTTAACATCTAAGAGGCTTCAGCGAGCTGGTTGTTTGGTGACCGGTCTGTTTCATAGTGACAATGAAATAGACGGGAACACCGGACAGCGGTCACACCGAGTGATGGTGGAACCATCAATCGGATCGGCGAAGGGCAGCAGTGGCGCCGGTCCGAAACTCAATCTGCGATTGTCAATCCGCCTGCTCAGCGTGGCAATTATGAGCATTAACTTCAAATGGGTGACAGCAATAGAATTCGGCCTGTTGTTTCCGATAGTTCCACTAGTCCTGGCCATGGTGGCGGCTAAGGTAACTGTGGAAGAAGAGATGCTAAGAATCTCCGGGCTACGGATTGCTACCACCGATTTGAGCTGACTACGTATAACGGACGAACGCTCGGACTAGATAACCACTTGGTTGAGCTGAAGGTGGAACTTGGAAAAACCCGATGGCACGTTCCGGGGTTATGTCAAGTCCGCACGCAGGCACCATGACTCTGCCATCGGGTAACCTATTCTACTTCAGGGAAGGCGACACTCCATCACAAGGCGGCGTGGGATTGCTCGTGAATAAGTCCCTCGTAGGCAACATCGTCGAAATCTCTAATGTGTCGGGTAGGGTGGCGTATCTCATACTTAAACTCACTAATAGGTATAGCCTCAAAGTGATACAAGTATACGCACCAATCATGGCACATTCCGATGACGACGTGGAGACAAGTTATGAGGATGTTTCAAAGGCCTTACATAACACCTGTAAGGCCCACTTTAATGTGTTATGGGGGACTTTAATGCCAAAGTGAGAGTACGAGATAGTGTCAAATAGAGTCTGGGAACACATGGAATCGGAAGTTGAAATCGCAACTGGAAAATTCCAACTGGAATTAAAAAACTGATTCGATGCCCTAGATATGTCGGAAACTACAATGGTAATTGACGAGGCCATGAGTGGCGTGATCGGTTGCATGCGGGAATACGAGCAGGAAAGCTAAACTCTCGGATGAGACGCTTGGACTTGTGAGGGAATGCAGAGCACACGGAGACGTTACGCCTGCCGACGTCAAGTTTCTTTCAAAGCGAATCCGCAAATCAATACGCCGAGACCTTCGCAACTGCTTACCGCTTCGGTAAGCCGTTGCGTGTTGAGCAGAATAGAGGGCCAAAGGTTATTGTGGTGTTGAAGATTACGACTGATTCTGGAGTTACCGTTTCTTCTAAGCCTGGGATCTTATCTGAGATCGGAGCATTTTATAGCAAGTTGTATACGTCGCACGCTCCTCATCCCGATACTGCAAACAACGATCCACATGGAAGCCTGACACGACATTTGTCAGGCGATCTGTCGAATGTCGGCTTGAGTGAGTTTAGTCTGGCTCTTGTGCAGCTTAAAAGAGGAAAAGCTCCGGGGAAGGATGGAAATAAATAAAAAATATGTTTAATTTTGTGCTTCAGCGGATCGTACATCCCAAGGCATGGCTTGGAACTTTTACAGCGATGTCCGATCGATTCGCGATTCGTCGAAGTACTGAGTGCATTATATGACGATGCTTTTATATCCGTTCTGATTCCGGGAGGTCAGACAAGGCCAATCCAATTGCATCGAGAAGCACGACAGGGGGATGTTATTTCCCCGAAACTATTCACTAATGCTGTGGAGGACATCTTTAAGACTTTAAACTGGGCAGTATGCGGATAAATATTAACGGCGAATACCTCTCAGATTTTCGTTTCACCGACGATATCGTAGTATTGACCGAATCGTTGGAGAGCTTCCAGGAAATGTTGCGCAGCCTTAATAATCCTCCAGACGTATTGGCTTTAGGATAAACTTGGACAAGCCCAAGGTCATGTTCAACGAACAAGTTGTCTAGGCCGGTCAACATCGATGGTGCTGTTCTCGAAATCGTAGACGAATGCGTCTACCTCAGGCAACTATTGCAATTAGGTCGACATAACTTCGAGAAGGAAGCCGATAGAAGGATTCAGTTAGGTTGGGCAGCATTCCGGAAGCTTCGTCACATTCTCACGTCGCCTATACCGCAGAGATTGAAGACAAAAGTCTTCAAACAATGCATGCAATGCTCGTGATGGGTCAAACGTGGCCTCTTAATTTAGGACTGGTCCGCAAGTTTGTGGTAGCTCAGCGGGCTACTGAACGTGCTCTGTTGGGTGTTCTTTTATCCGATAGAATTCGTAACGAAGTCATAAGTCTACAGTTTCCGACATCACGTGAAGAATAAGCTCGCTGAAGTGGCAATGGCCTGGTCACGCACTCAGAAGATCAGATGGCAGATGGGCCATTAAGGCTCTGGAGTGGTGGTCGCGTTTAGTAAAACGAAGTGTTGGTCGACCGTTCACCAGATGGGAAGACGATCCGCGTACGGTAGCTGGTCCGCGATGGTTGTGAGTAGCAGGAAAACGACCGTCTTGGCGTTCATTGAAAGACGCCTATGTCCAGCAGTGGACTGATAAGGGCCGATAATGTTGAATGATGAGGATAAATCAGGATACCTTTTTTTCACCTCTTTTATCAGCTTTGACCAGACCTGGGTTGAGTCCAGTGCGGTACGGAGATTCCGGCCCCTGTAAGCTGGGGGTGTATTACGCAGATGCGTTGCCCAACATTAGCTCGTCCTCCCATCGGACCACGAATCATTAGATGAAACAATGCCAGCTAAATGCGTCTGCTAGGGCATTATTTAGAAAGAGGTAGTGCCATGTTGAACAGGAGGAGGTAGTGCCATGCATAGCGCATGACGCTACATCCTCCAATGCAACGGAATTGGGCCGGCACGAACGGGGAGGTACCTCTCGCTTACATAGTACCGCCCTAAAGTGACATATTTAGTACACTAAACGTTTCGTACGGCTTATGAGTAACCGGCGGCCGATTGGGGGGGGGGGGGCATATAGGTTACATAAAAACCAAAACAATTTGATTTATACCTACTGTTTCCTGTGTAGGTCTTTACACATTAGAATGGACAGTTTACAAACATCGCCCGGCTGTAATGAGCGTCTGTTTCCTCATTACTAACGACACTGTTTTGTCTGCTGCTCCTGCTACGAATATACTATTTATACTGCCTGCAACGAACTGCTTCGCAATCAATCATCTTTGTCAAATCCGTTTTTAAAAGACAATTCTACAAATTCTCTGTTTTATTTTTAGCTGCTATAAGTATTAAGAGCTTTTTACGACTACGGATACGCATGACCGTCGGCATAATGTCTATGCCGATGCGTTGCCTTCCATTCCTCTTCCCCTCCAATGGACCACCACGCCGGGAGGTTAACTACCCAGTCATGCCTGCCCAATTCCGCTACATGGCAATGACTCGGCAGACATGGCACTAACTCTGGCAGAAGTAACGCATAAGTAATATGGTATATACAACTTACTTCCTCTGTTTGCTGGCTGCTCGTGGCAGTGGAGGCACCATCGCGGTCCCTGGCCCGCTGTGAATCTTCGTTATACCGGCCAGCTAAAAGTAAACAAAAAATTACAATTTCACCAATATGCTTTAAAAAATCGTACGAATCCTAGGATAGTTAACTTAAGTGTTTTAGATAAACAGTACTCCATTTTGGTTCTCGTCTTCAGTTGGTACTCCTCTAGTACATACATATAGGCACACAGATATTTCTTTCTATTTTATAGTATAGGAATACAAGCGAGCAGTCGGAGCCTTTTTTACGACTACGAACGCCCATGAACATCAGCATAACTACTATGCCCCTGCGTTGTCCTCCTTCCCACCACCCCTCAATAGGCCAATGACTCTTCACAAACAGCACGTAAAGCGACACCGAAGATGTCAGTTTCCGCAGGTATCATCACACCGGGACCGTACTTTCGTGTTCCGTGCGGTTTGTAATTAGCGGCGGCCCATTGGAGGGGAGGACTCACAATTATGCGGGATGTTTACGGGCATCTGCAATTATGAAGTGGCTCCGACTGACTGACTTGATCGTCCTCTAAAAAAAAAATTCCTTTACACCAATAAGAATTAACAATTTTGAAGTTTACCACTAGACGCAGTACGCTGGATGCTTGAAATTATTTAATTTTATAATAATTTAGCTAACAGTTTAATCGCTATTAAACTATTAAAAGAACTTTTAATTATTGAATCTTCATTGAACTATTAAAAGGTTCAGATAAACACTCAAATGTATCAATTTAATAATCTACACACCATTTTCATGAATAAATAACAATTCAAGTTCAGTTTCCATTACTAATGCTTAGACGACGACTAACTACTAATGTCAGTTCGATGGAAGTTTGACTCGGCTATAGACTACAATGCCACATTTAGCCGTGTGGTTCCGTATACACGTCAACGAGTAAACTGATTGCGTCGGACTACTTCCCTGCGATAGTATTTTGTAAACGTTTTCTGAAGTCAGACTCGTTTATTAACGTACATTTTGAACGTTGAATGTTTTTCATATTGATGTCTTAAGTTTACCCGAATATTACTCATTGCAATAAAACTTTAAGGATTTTGTCGCGGTTCATTTAATTAATTATCTAGCCCGACGTTTCAGAAGTTTTACAGCAACCATCGTCACGGGTGAATTAAGATGACAGGTGTCCAGATGTCACAAGTTATTAAAATTATATATAACTTAAATAAAAAATATCCCGTTTATACTAGTACCTGATGATGAATTACTCGAAACCGGTCGTAATATATGTATTTAAATCAATAAGTTTGTGGAAATAGAATAAACAGTATATTTTTTATTTAAGTTATCATATGAATTTCCATCAAGAAGTGATAATACACTCCATCAACCATAATTAAATTATAATTGTTACGTTGATGTAATTCACGCAAACAGTACTTAGATATCTCGCCGAGATATTATGTTTAGTTTTTTATTTGATTATGTTTATCACTACGTCCCAAGCAGAGGGCAGAACCCACCTTCTCTATTGAAATTTGGATAATTTTTAGTTTCAATAGCTTCGCTGGTCATCCTTGGAAATAATCGGTGTTCTCAAGCGAGGATTTGCTCTCTTTGAAATCTCATTACATTAGATGTAGATTGAGGGGGCCAAATTCAGCATGCTCATAGAGGTCAGATTGTGTGACGCGCCGGTGTTACATATCAGTTTTATATCTATTGTGCCGATCTATATTAGGGTTCCCTAGTTTAATTCTGACATGGTGTAAGGGAGCACTAAAAAAGACTATTATAAATTATATCTTGTACTTTACCTCAGACGCTACATGTGCTAGGTGTTTTAAATTTTGCATTGGGGTTCTTTTTAACGACGAAGGTTCCCCCTAAGACGGGACTTTGCGAAATTCGACACCTAAGGGTTAAGGGAACAGCTAATATTACGAAGTGGGCACGGGTCGGCAAATACCGGTATAACTGTCGGCTGTTTCTGATAAGTTGTAGTCCTTTCCACCTCCTCTACGGACCTTCTCTGGTATAGGGATAGTAACTATGTTCATGGGCGTCGGATGTAAAAAGTTTCAGATTACTCGTTTACTCCCCTGTACTATAAAAAAACCAGACGGTTAGCTGTAAGTGTTATTTGAATCAAGGTTTTGTTTAAAAAAAATATCACTGGTCATTCATATGAATTACTCAATAAGAATGAATGGGTGTAACTCCGTCAAGATATTGTCCTCACTTTGATGATTGAGTCTAGCGTGACTGAACAGATTTTGATAAAACTTGATAATGCTCTTGTATCAGAATAACACATAACCTATATAACTGCTAACTTTTTGGTGCACTATGGTGGAGACCTGGTTTGAGACAAAAGAAACTTCGAATGGAGCTACCCGCGGTTGCTAGGTGATAAACTTTAATTCAACTTACTTATGTTACATAGAAAAGTTGTTAAGGAACGTTTGTGTGGTAAAGGATACTACAAGATAATAGAGTTGATGACACGGCACATCTTGGGAGTAGGACACTCTTCTCAGACTATTTCGGTGAAATTTTATTGTTTATAGTTTAGGTATATAAATGTAATTGTAGATTTTTATAATTGAATTATTTTTATTATCACTGAGGTTATTAATGTAACTAATGGCAGACCCATGGAGCTCGCGACAGGTAATCGACGGGTCTTCTCAAGACCGGGTGAGGGTTGAACCGCCGGTAGATTTAGCTGATGTTCAAAAAGTATTTTTTATAATTCTATTTAGAATGAAGCGGTATCAAGTGAGCGAGATGTACCTCCCCGTGCAGCCCAATGCGGCAACGGTACAGCATCCCACTACCTGTATAAAATCTACTACCCCTTTTTTAAAAAGTCTATGGTGTAGCTCGTATAACTCCCAAGTGACTTAACAAAATAATCATCATCATCTGCAACAGCAGCCAGAAGACGTCGACTGCTGGACATAGGACAGAGCCCCACCAGATGCAAGCAGTTTATGACCGAATAATAGTGGGAAACCGTAAAATATTACCTGGGGCTGCGGTCATGGTCGTATTCGTCTTTTTCTTCCTTTCTTGCCTGTTTCTCTTGTTCCGTCCTTTCGTGACTGTTACGATAAGAAGTAAACGACACTGTAATGTTGGCCGTAACTTCTGACAATATTACTGTCAATATTACTGCCATTTTTTTTTTTATATTCAGAGTGCAGGCCACGATGTACTCACTAGTTTGCGACGATCGTTTTACGTTTCTTATTAAGCTAAGCATTTAATTTTCATAAAGTATGCGAAGTGGTTGTGATTGGTCGAACTATTTAGAAAATTCGACCTGGCAGACCTGAAATGTGATAAATTTGATAATGCAACATCGCCTGCAGATCGAAGTCGGATTGCTTTTCTTGGGTACCTTTTGGACATGTTTTTTTTTATATTTATTGAATGTCGATTCTGATTATACCAACTATTATTATAGTTATTTTTCCAAATAACGTTTTACGTCGAATCCATTTCTCCATCCCATATACCACCATCATCATCCTTATCAGTCCACAGCTGGACAATGAACAGCAATGAACGCCACGACGACCGATCTCCTGCTACTCGCGTCCATTCAGAACCGGCTACTGCACGGAGATCGTCTTCTCACCTGATGAACGGTCGACCAACACTTCGTTTTCCGAAACGCGGCCTCCACTCCAGAAACCATACTGGCTCATCTGCCATCTATTCTTCTGAGTGTGTGACCAGCCAATTGTAACTTCAGCGAGTCTATTCGTCGCGTGATATCGGATACTTTAATCCTCTGCCTTATGACTTCATTAAGAATTTTGTCGGACAGAGAAACACCCAACAAAGCACGTTTCCTCCAAAGCATTAGTGTACCGCCACTTCAGCGAGCCCACTCGTCGCGTGATATCGGATACTTTAGTTTACCTAATTTTATACACACACGTACACATAATGTTTTTTGTTTATTATTTTTTGTCGAAGTTGCCTCGTTAATGTTCTACTTAAATTATTAATTGGAACGTTGGACTACTTAAATAATTAAGTAAACCGCGACAAAAACCGTAAAAATAGTTTTATTGTAATGTACTCAACATTCGCGTAAACTTAAGGTATCAATATGTAATTTTTTGTTTGTATTTACAATTATATCTGTGGACTTATCACACAACGTTAGCCTAGCCTTGTATTAAGTACCGTAAGGGCTTGCATTACTTGTCTGGTGATATATGATTTGTCATTTGTGTTATAATTATTTTTCTATTTACATATTGACTTTTTTCTGAAATAAACGATCATTATTAATATTATTATTATTAATACTACAGGTACTAGACAATGGGATATATTTAATAATTTTGAAAAATTTAAGGAATTTTGTTTACTTCAGATTTACAATACATATATAAGCATCCCAGGCGGGATTCGAAACCTCTGGCGTTGCTCGCGGACTAACCGCCACGTTACCAACTGAGCCAGCCGGTCGTTTGATTGGTTGTTGTTTAACATCAATATCCCAATCACAATGTATTGTGCCTCGTATGGGTGACCAGTAATACCAGTATGAACTAGATAGAAGTCTCTCATCAAAACCTGTTATGTCAAATATATTAAGTACACAAACTGTTTAAAATTTGATTGCGAAGCAGTTCGTTGCAGGCAGTATAAATAGTATATTCGTAGCAGGAGCAGCAGACATGACAGTGTCGTTAGTAATGAGGAAACAGACGCTCACTACAGCCGGGCGATGTTTGTAAACTGTCCGTTCTAATGTGTAAAGACCTACACAGGAAACAGTAGGTGTAAATCAAATAGTTTTGGTGTTTTATGTAACCTATATGCCCCCCCCCCAATCGGCCACCGGTTACTCACAAGCCGTACGAAACGCGACACTAAATATGTCACTTTACGGCGATACTATGTCAGCGAGGGGTACTTCCCCGTTCGTGTCGGCCCAATTCCGTTGCATTGGCGGATGTAGCGTCATGCGCTATGCATGGCACTACCTCCTCCTGTTCAGCATGGCATTACCTCATCCTAAATAATGCCCAAGCTGACGCATTCAGCTGTCATTGTTTCATCTAGTGATTCGTGGTCCGATGGAAGGACGAGCTAATGTTGGGCAACGCATCTGCGTGATACTTGGTTGTCTGGACGTTTATGTACATCAGCGGCTAGAGTCGAATTCTCTAGTCAGGCCCTAGGTCTACTATTACTCTACGTTTTGGGCTGGACCGGCCCGGTTAATGTCCGCTGGTCATCAAGCCTCGAACCGTTATTCTGCCTGCGGCAACTGCAACTTCAAACCGTAACTTGAACACATTTTATAAGGTTAAATAAATAAGGCGGTATTTTCGTAATAATGTAATTTTAGTGAAATGTCTTTATTGAATATGTTAATATATATGTTTTATTCTTAAGTCTATTTCTAACACTCCAAAGTTTTTCCCAAATATTACGTACATATTCAATTGTTTCAAGTTGACCATCATACAATTCTTGATATAGGAAAATCATTTTTATCTTTTTATATTTTAATTATAATAATTATTCCTATAACAATTAAGTATCTAAACAATAACAGATCCAATCCAATACTTTATTTTATAGAGCGGGTACAGCTTATCTTTTAATTGTCCAATGGTAGCCTGCTACCTAATAATATGTACTTTATAATTAAAATCTATTATACAACAACTATATTATGACTCTATACTTTGGTATTTCTTGATTATAAATAAAATATGATATTATAATTTAAGGGAATAAGCATTATAATAATACGACGTATTGTAGCTGATTTGTAAATAATTCCTGTAAACATGTTAAGAAACAACGAAAGAATTATATTTTTAAATACTGTATAATTAATAAAATAATATTTTTTAACATATCAGGTAGGTACAAAGAAATCAGTTGTAGTTTGGATAAAGTAAGCTGTTTACAGTAACTCCTTATTGACCAAAAAAGTAGGGATGCCGACAGACGTGAAAACTTAAATTACGCATTCCGTAGCGCCTACGAACGTGAGTAGCTTCATAAGTAAGCGTAGCTCAACTTGCCTGTACCGCTAGCGAGCGTGGCTCTACTTGCGGGTGCCACGAGCAAGCGCAGCTCCGCTTGCCTGTGCTACTACTTGCTTGTGCTTCATCGCAGTTTTCTCATGCTTTTAACACTTATATTTACTTCACTTTGTGCCTATTTTAAATAAATAATATGATAGAGATATACATTTCATTATTGAAGTAAAAATACTTTAGTGAAGATATAGTCTGTACACTTTTAAGTAACACAGTTAAGTATAGTAGTGACATAAGTATAGCAGACCTTAATAGACTAATAATTTAGGAAAATTATAAGATACATGAGAAGTGGGAAATATTAAAATAACAAATTATTCCGATTGTTAAGTACATGAGACAAAAAGATAGATATATTATGAGGCTTTGCTTTAATAGACTACTTACTCATGTCGTTGGCCGCAGCGATTCCGTTATGACTTAAAATTAATATTTACAATACTTATTTGTTTGTTGTCTTCTAGCGTTTTATGATTCGCTAGATGGCGCTAGTATTCATATTTAGGAAGAAAAATAAGTATAAATAGTTTGCGCGAACATCACCTTTACAAAAAACTATTTTCACGGATTATATCTTGTTTTTTTTTGTTTCTTTAGATATTTTACAAACGTGCTTTTTTGTTTTCGATTATTTTACAGGAGTCATGTTTACGGAAACGTAACTCGACGTTTTTCTATATCTTGCCAATTGTTGCAAATAAATAAGCTTAACACACACAACACATTTACATCCGTAGAAAAACTTTAATGACATTATTAAATATTTCTAGGAACAATAAATATCGAAATTAATTTATAATAAATTATATTTATAATTAAATTTTTATCATCAATAATTAAATAATTCAATACTATAATAAACTTTATCATTCACATTATTATAACACTTACAATAATAGTTATGGGCGCCGTCTTCTTCTCTACTGGTATATCAATTGTTTGGTTTGTCCAATAATAAAATTACAACTTTGTTCGCGTTACGAATACACAAATCTTTATGATTATATTGTCAATAAAACATTTTCAATTCATTTTCTGTCAGTTTGGATGTGCCCCGTAAACAATCATCTTTCTTGTTTTATATATATGTTGACTTACAACGATGACACCACTGCATTTTTGAGGCGGACAGAACTATGATAGCCACACACGTAGGGAAATACTTGAGCCAGTACAGACTTGCTAAGCACTGATTTATAGTATAAAATTTGCACCACCGACACACGCCACAGTATACATGTGCAATCTACGCATGTGTTACGTGTGTGCATCACATTATGTAGATCAGGGGTGGCCAATCGGGAGAACAACCGGTCGATCGTGGCTTGTGTAGAGTCCATCGCGGCAAGGCAATGTGCTTATATAGAAGACCTTAAATGACTAATTGGTTGTTTCATTTGAAATATAATGTACTAATGGCATTGGTGGATCCCACAGAATTTATTTGGTAAAGAATTGATCTTAGCTCTCGTAAAGTTGGCGAGCCCTGACGCAGTAGAACACACTAGGAGTAGAACGTGAGCACAGAAGTGTGGTTCCCTCGCACGAACATCATGGGCGGCAGGTCGCGGCTCATCATCTCCAGCCACGACAAGTAAAGCGGCGCAGACACCGAGCCCTGGAACACAAGACGTTTTGGAATGGAGTAGTGCTATGATTCATTGTAACCGACACGGCCGGGGAGGTCATTCACATATCATCACTCACTGCTATAAAGGCTTAGCAATTCTGTCGCGTTTTATGCTGTTTGTGAGTTGCCAATGGCCCATTGGAGGGGGCGATGAAAGAAGAACGACGATCTGCTTGCACTGATACTGATGTCTTTGGACGTCAGAAAGCTCCGATTGCTCGTTTGCCTCCCTATACTTTATAAAAGTGGTAGTACCATTGGTCGTCCAACGAGGTACCTGCTAACGTAACGCCTTAAGTGGTGCATGTTTTCGCGTGTCTGGGTGGCTCCGGTGGCCCCCTGGTCACACAAAGAGGACAGTGTAGGCTATGTCTTTCGATATCACTCCCTCACTCAGCCACTTTTTATATATCATATACTTTCTTACAAAACAAGTTTATCAGGTATTGTCTTATTCACTGAAGATTTTTTACGCTATTCAAAACTTACGCTTGTCACGACAACTATCACATAAAAACCATCAGATCTTCACTATACCGCCTATGTTATAGCCGCCTTATCAGGATGTCACTAAAACAAGCATATTTTCACATTACGTGCCACAGACAGATAGAAAACGATGAAATTAACCTTAGAAAACCTGAGACGCTCCTAAATGCGTGCGTCAACAAAAAGAAACTCCTCGCCTACTGGGGGAGCTAAACTGGCCAGAAAGAACAAGTGAGGGCCCACTCACAGGCAAAACAGACGCCGCCAGCGGTGGGGACGGGGTAGAGGTCCAAGTACTCACCTTCCTCGGCATCGGCAGCGACATGACCACGAGGTTGGCGTCCTTGGAGTTGGCGAGCAGCAGTTCTCTCAGCCGCAGCTGCCTGTTCGTCTTCTCCGCCAAAGTTGCCAGCTCCGTCTTACTTATCAGGCAATCTATTGAATCCAATTGGACAGCTTTTTATTAAATAGGTAAATGGGCAGACCTCTCGGCTTATGGCAAGCTCGCCCAAATACACATGTTTGTGCTGAAGTTATGTAGATATTCATAACCCATCGCATATATAAAATTAAGTCCATAAAAACAATATTTTTTTTCAAAGTCTACTGAACGGATGTTCATGAGATTCGACGACCGGCTGGCACAGTTGGTAAAGGGCGGTTAGTCAGCGTGTTACTCCAGAGGTTGCGGGTTCGAGTCCCACCTAGGTTATGCATGTTTATATATGTGTTATACGTATTTCTATAATAAAAATATTAAATATATAAGATTTCTTAAATATATAAAAACATCAAATGCATTTCCCTTGGCTAGTACCTGTAACACAAGTCCTTACGGTACTTAGCACAGGACTGGTGTAGCTGTGCTGTGATAAGTCTACAGATATTATTATTATTAGATATTATGAGGTTTAAACCCTTGAATAGGCGATTCCTTGGGCAGACTTTAGTGTATAATTGTTAAGATAACAATACGCGTCCTTCTGAAGTAAGAGGTATTGGCGCATTGCAATCGAATCGATCCAGCATGATGGTATATGTGCATCTCATTTACATGATACCACCGCAAACCGACAGCTATGCAATCGCCTTTCGTGCGGTTTGTGTGCACTTAAGAAGACAGGGAGCAAATCAGTGGTCAGGGTATGCTAGCTGTTACTTGTGTGTAGTGACGTGTGAGCGAGAGGTAGCTCCTCCGTCTTGCTTCCTCTAGGCTGCAGTGTAACATGACACTACCTCGTACTGCTAGCAAATTTCAGAACGTGAGGACACCATACCGTCCCCGGCCGCTTCTTCAGTGAACTTCCTGATGAGGTCCTCGAACATGCGCTTGGTCTCCGGCTGCGGCGGCTCCGTGATGTCCTGCACCATGGTCAGTGACGAATAGTCGATGCGAAACTTGGACAGCAGGTTGGCCATGCTGCAAGCGGATTTCAAAAACTATTTTTGAAATATTTTAAAAGTAAGTAAATATTTTATATTAACGTTAAATGCAGCTATCAAATAAAGACCGTCAGCTGAGGCGGGCGATGTTAAATGACACCATTTACTACACATACACAACAGGTATATGTGTAATTCGACTGACCAAAAAGTTTGTAGATGTAACTAGATGCACTTAGTAGACTTTGTCAAATAATCCTCAAATCAAATTAAATTTATTTCAAATAACATATAGAAATTTAAAAAAAATTAGAAATGGCTCAGAAATTAAGCTAAGCTTGTCCTTGGACCGCCATAATATACATTTAAAATTCAGCGTACAGTATACATTAGTATCACAAACTATCGTTCCTGGTGAAAATTTTAAATCAACAAAAATATATAGATATATATTAATTATATAAGTTTATTTTATAAAATTTACAAGAATAATGAACTTCACTACATCAAACTTAACTAACTAAACTTACCAACGTTCCCTTAAGAAAGTTGGGGAGTTTAGTTTCAGCTGTCTACATGGTGCAGTCTATAAGAGAACATAAAAAATTAATTGATCATCGATATACAGCTGCATTCTCTCTTGTTTGATGGGTTATTTTTTGTATTGTTCTTCCATTAGGTAAGCAGGTGTCAAGTGCAAATACTAAACGAGTACGTGCACTGTTTGTTTGGGAACCCCTGCCTGCCTGGTCAAACTGGACTAGTGTACGTACTTCCTCTCCTCCAACTCCATCTCATGCTTGCGGTTGGCGAGCGCGAAGATCCGGAGTCGGCTCCTGGCCCAGGCGGCGCGCTGCGACAGAATGTACGGCAGCAGGATGGTCAGCCCACCGTCGTCGTACAACCACCACACGTCCAGAGTACCCGCCTCCTGTACACACACGCACACACATACAGGCAGCTGTATGTACAGCCACTAGACATCCAGAGTACCCGCCAACTGTACACACATACAGGCTGTACCCACCTCCTGCGCATAAATACATACGTGCAGCAACCACATATACGGGGTACCAGCTACCTGAACACACACAAGTATCCTCATGCCTTTTACAGAGATTACAGTTGCATATGCCCACCACACGTCAAGTACCAACCTGCTGGAAACACACATATGCAGACGATGGAGTTGCTGTTATATATTGATTCGTCACGAATTTAAATTCCACTTCTAATTCCTAATATGACTTTCGTTCCAAACAAAATAATGCCGAGGTGCCTAATTTGTGATTTCATATTAGTCCTTAGTAAGAAATGTATAAAATGAATTAGTATACCGTGTGTAGTGAGTGCGTTCTAACTAACCGCGTCCAAAAATCGTCTATCCTTCTTTCAGCTATGATGGCGCGTATCATGCGGTGTATGAGTTTACGTTGGTTTATTGAGGAGAAGGTGGGAGCAGCGCAGCGCCTCTGCACAACCTCTACGCGGACGTCAATGGCATTGGTAGTCAGTACTAGGCTGAGCATACTTGTCTCCTTAACATTATTATCAGTCCTTATCGATCCACTGCCGGACATAGGCCTCTCTCAATGAAAGCCAAGACGACCGATCTCCTGCTACTCGTATCCATCCCGGACCGGCTATTCCACAGAGATCTTCCCACCTGGTGAACGCTCGACCAACACTTTGTTTTCCTAAACACGGCCTCCACTCCAGAACCTTACCGGCCATGTGTTCTTCTGAGTGGAAGACCAGCCCATTGCCACTTCAGCAAGCTTATTCGTCGCGTGATATCGGATACTTTAGTTATCTGCCTTATGACTCCTTTACGAATTCTGTCGGACAGAGAAACACCCAAAATAGCATGTTCAATAGCCCGTTGAGCTACCGCAACCTTGCGGACCAGTCTTAAATTAAAAGGCCATGTTTCGGCCCCGTAGATCATCACGGGGAGAGCGCATTGGTTGAAGACTTTTGTCTTCAAGCTCTCTTCAACTTCTCTCTTCTCTCTCTCTTATAATAGAGATAAAAATACTTTTTCTTCTCAAAGTGCCTCTAATCAGTGAAAGTTGACAAAAAAAAGAACACACTATATAGTGATGATTATTTCGATAATTTATACAATCGCTGTAAAATCTAATTACAGCTTTACCTGTTTCCTCTTAAATATGCTCATCTGCGACAGCTGCTCGGTGGACACCTCGAAGCCCGAGGACGTCTTGTAGATGACCTGGCGGTGGATGTCGTTCTTCTTGTCCTTCTTCTTGTCTTTCGTGTCGCTCTTCTCGGATATCGTGAAAGATCGGGACGTCGTCAGCGAGAACAAGTCTGAAAAAGACAGTCGAATGATTTTGAAGCTAATTTCAATGGGTATTAAATATACTTATATATTTACTTAAGTATTAAATATACTTGTACTGTTAAGAGATGTTAAACAACATTTTCTGATTCCAACCATTCTTCGAAAAGATCCCCTATCTCTGATACTTCCTACATAACATGTTATAATTTGCGCTTGGTTCCAGTCAAAGGGTTTCACTTATGTTTTGCATAGTTTATTAACAATGAGAGTCGACAATTGACTTATGAATCTTAAGGCGGTTAGGCCGCAGGCCACGCCTCCTTGCATGATATGCCGCCTTAGTCCAGGCCTTCTGGTACCTGGATTGGCTGCAGAATAGAGTACTCACTGAGATTGTGCCGGCTGGAGGGCTGCGACTCCGAGCGTATGTCGAGGTCGGAGTCGGCGTGCATGATGTGAGGGCCGCGCCGCACCGCGCGCAGCTCTGCGCTGCCGCACGACGTAGCGGTCAGGCCACTGGCCACGCCTTCCTCGGATGTTATGCCACTGTAGTCGAGACCGCCAGGCACCCTGACTATAGCTACAGCCAGGCGGTTCTCAAATGCAGCGCTGCAAAAAATAACACTTTTTCTTAAGTGAAACTTTTAACTGGCGCCTTTGTATGTTATCCAACGCACGTCAGATGCTGCGCGCAGAGAGAACTCGACTAATACGTTTAGAGTAGACATTATTTAAGTAAAAGTTCATCAAAACTCACTGTAGCACGTTGAAGTAGGCCTCCAAGTCCGCCTGGGGCGCTGCAGCCCAGTCTGCCTTGTATCCCATAAGCAGCACATTTGGAGCTAAGCGTCCCAGCCCAGAAGCCTGCAGGAGCGCCCGGGCACCACCCTCAAAGCCCAGCCCGTGAACGGACGAACAGAAGGCTCTCACTTTGCGCACTCGCAGCCATTCGTCGCCCGCGCGTATGCGCCCACTGCGGTCGCGATATGATAGCTTCGCCTTGAAAAATCGTTTGTTTTACTTTGTATACTATAATATGGTAAATGTACGATTAATACAGTTCATGTGTTAAATCATCAAAACTGAAGTCAAATCTATCGGCCTCATATTTGCGCAGAAAACTATTGGAAATCAGACCTGCGATATATCCAAACCTCCATGAGCGAGCCATTAATAGGATACCATAAGATGTCCGTGGATCAACAGCGCCAGTAGCCCGTGCGTTCTGCGGCCTGCCCGCTAGTACCAGTAGCCGCGGTCATGGGACATCTCAGTGGCGGACCTAGGGGGTTTCTAAAGGGTCAAGCCCCCACTCTCTGAAGTACAAGACCTCTTATGAAAATTTTACTTTGATCAAAGCCTTTCCAAAATTATTACTCCCCCAGACCAAAATTTTATATGTGACTGAGTTATTGCGTAGATTCCGCTGCCTCGGCTTACATCAAATAATCGCTACCTGCGATATATCCCCGACGATCATTAGCGAGCCGTTCTTAGTGATAAGATGCCCGAGGTCCACCAGCGCCGGGCGCTCGTGCGGTCTGCCCGCCAGCACCAGCAGCTGCGGCCAGTAGTTCTTCACGTGCTCGCCGGTGCGCGTGAGGCTGTGGGCAATGGAGAGAGCCGTCTTGTATGTTTGAGCTTGGGTACTGCTTCCCCAGTTAACGTCTGAAAGAAAAAAATAATGATGCAAGTAATCCTTTACTAGGAACCCAAACTCTTTTCTTCACTTCACGAGTTTCGTTTTATTAATACTAATTATATTAAGTTTAAGCCAACACTTTCCACTATACTAGAGTGGCATCATCTCAAACGGTATCCCTCTAGTGGTCACAACTGAATGTATTTTTAACTACGGCAAAGACAATCATTCCCATCAAACCCATTGATGTTAGAGGACAGCATTATTCAACTGTATCGCGAAAGGACACGGAACTGCCTCATCTCCTTGTATCAAAACACCAATGCCTGATTTGTAGTTTAACTAATATCAGGGTTTCCACTTTGAAAGTGAGTTAGTACCCTAATAGCTCGATACCAAGTATGTAATATACTAATGACTAAATTGCAGCGAGGGATACGTACAAGCGCCTATTCCTGATGCAGCCCCATGGACCTACTAAGAATACTTATATAACCTGTAATAAACAGTCTGGCGGCATATCATAGGCGCACTGGCAAGAAGTGCTCTCTCCGTGCTCACACGAAATGTAACAACGTAGGGTGACTCCACACCGGTGTCACAGACCATATCCTTGTGACAACTCTGATGATGATGCCTATTTCTAAGGGCTCAAGGCCTGTGTTTAGTAACTGTTTACAAAGTGAGTGCGGAATACGAGGAACGTGATTCAATGAGCGTGGCGCACGGATATAGCTCTGGGTCAACACTCAACACGCTATTCCTGGAACTGCGGGATTACTGGAGCACGGATCAATCGGCAGCAATAAGCCCCATGAATCAACTTCAATACACGCTCTAGACATCATCATGAGTGTACATCTACACTGTGCTACATTGAGACTATTTCATTGGCCTTACCCAAAAATACCGTTTGAGGTGATAAAAATGCTTAAAATCCAATTTCCCACGCAGATGGGTTTTCTCTCTAAGAGAAACGGCCGCTGTAGCTGAAATTCGGAGGACGACATACACCGCCCAGCTCGTACTTTTATTGGCAAAGCTGCCATTGTGATTAAGCTGGCTGCGGCCTATAGCGGCAGTAAACAAGGCCCCTTTAATAAAGTTGAGTGTTACTTGTGGCTCACATACCTGGCCTACGGTAGTGCACCACGAGGTAGAGGGTGAAGAAGATAGCGAAGGTGACGAGCGACATGATCCAGCTTATCAGCAACATTATCGCCACGCACATGAGGAACCCGGCTAGTGACACCCACATGTTGTAGTACTGGAACACGCACAAACATTTTATATCGTTAAGTTGAAGGGCATGAAATTCACAATGTTTACGACGTTTTGGTCTCGTGAAAATGTAATCTCTAAGCGGTATTGCGCTGCATGATATAATAGTTTGTTTAAACAACAGTCGCTAGATCTATTGCTATAGCGAGATTGTTGTCTACGCCGCACTCCCCCGCCCTGGTTTGCCCCCAGCCATCATGAAGATGCGTCGTATTCTTGGTTTGGTATGACTTCTGTATTAGTAGTAGCATAACGCACCAACCTAGGGCCTTTGGTATAAATACCATTTGAAAAGTATAATCGTGTGAAACTTCAAACTCTTAGCGTAACGCTACACCGTGCTCACGTCCCGTACGTGTCTTGCGCGCCTTTCACTTCAGAATGAAGTTTGTTATTATAATGTAATCTTCAATAATAGGAGAGCCTCCCTGGTCTACTGGTCAGCGCTTCAGACTACCATTCTGTTAGTTTAGGAATGTACTTAGTTAGAAAGACTCATCGGTACATGGCATGGTTAGAATCTGGACTACCAGAATGGTGACGAAAAACGTCGTGAGGAAATCCGCATTCGTGTATTCGAATTCGACCTAATCTAGGATTGGGCCTATAAAATAGATGATATATAAAGTAAGCCATAAAACTTGCTTGTGGGAAGTATCTAAAATAGAAACACTACTTTTGTGCTAAAACTATCTTTAAGAATCGTGACTGCCAAAGCAGTCTGTACTCTCTGCCAACCCCCTTAATAGACCGGCGCGAAGATAATTAAACAACTTCCTGTTATAACCCTCAACAAAGATTTGTTTTTGGGTTCGTTTTCTTGTTCGCACGCAGAATCTTTTATCTTTATTAACGTGTAAACTTGATAGAGGAGCCTTTCTTAAGGTGAGTGATAGGGTGATATCACCTACCTTGTGGGTATAATGAGACTGAAAAACAATTTATTATTTACTTAAATCTTTCCACGATATAGACCGACGACCTTCCACTTTGTTTACAAAACTCAATGAGCGCCGTTACACCAGTAAATATATTTTGAATAAACAAACCCGCTAGCTTTCAGTTATGCGGAATATTAAAAATAACATTTGTTTTGACGCGGTATTCCGTATTGCTTCCCAATTTATCATTCCGTATAACTGAAATTTACTGTCTGTTTATAATTTGAAGCCACAATAGCTACTACAAATAGGTATAAAAGAAAAAGTTATTTTTAAACATAAGAGACGAGTAAAAAATGTTGTGCTCTACCAAGGAATGTCACGCATTGGTTTGGCGCTAATGATCGTAAAAATGTAAATAATATGAAAATTAACCGCTACATTTACACTTTTTTATAGTATAGGGAAAACGAGAAATCAAAGCCCTTTGGCGACTATCGACGCCCGCAGACCCGCCTCCCCTCCAATGCACCACCGCGTACTCGCAAACTGCACGACAGCATAGTTGTCACTTTACGGCGGTGTCATGTGTGCGAGAGCTTCCCGGTCGCGCCGGCTTTAGCAGAAATGTAGCACTACCTCAACATAAACTACTACTGCTTTCACTAATAAGAGGCAATCACCAAACAATAAACTATTAAATGTTGATCAAGTCGACTCCGCAGTTTTTTTAACCTTATAACTGCTGTTATAAGGTTAAAAAAACTGCCTGTAACTTGCCGTGAGCCTCCCACATTTCGAAGTTGACGAATACACTTAGTTCAAGAGTAAAAGCAGACAGAAAATTTTACGTCATATGGAATATGAATGGTTCTATAGAAAGATATATATACAAACTGGCCCCGATACCTCACTGAGAGATAAATTTTAAGACATTGGGATCCACACTCATACATTTTATAAAATGCAGTATATATCATATCTGTAAATACATTTACCTTGAAGGTGGGCCTCCAACCAAGCGGGCGCACGAGCGCAGCGTGGAAGGTGCAGAAGTTGATTAGCGCGTACGATGCTAGGTAGAAGTTGGAGATCAGAGGCGCTATCGTGTTCAGGTCAGCTGTGAACAGGCCGATACGTTAATATCTAGACAAACATTGAGCAGTGAACGAATACATTTGATCAAATTCCAGTGTTACTTGACGATCATTCAACATAAAGGAAAAGTAAAATTGAATGACATCAATATAGGTATAACTACGTGCAGTTTTTTATGAATTCTGTTTTGTGTGCAGAATAAATGCTATACAGGGCCCGTCTTAGAATGGAGCCATGTAGAACTCCTCTATCAAGCGATCTACGGTGCGACTAAACTACATTTAGCTCCTCGTGTTTAATATATTCAGTAAATATTGTACCTACTTTGTATTGTGAGACACAGAACCGAAATCGTTCCGAACCATAAAATGGTAGTTTCGCAAAAATTAGAGTCATACTGTTAGCGTCAAAAGGTTTTAAGAGAAATTAGTAAGACGATTACAGTTTAGCATACCAATCAACAGAAATACGAGTGATACGAAGAAGGTAAGCACGTATCCGCGGTAGGGCTCGCCGTGCTTGCCGTAGGGCTTTGAGAAGAAGATGAGTCCGGGGTAGATCCGGTCCACGCCCAGTGCCTGGATCAGCCGCGGCACTGACAGCAAGTTCGTCAGCGCCGTCGACAGCGTCGCCGCCCAGCAGCCACCATAGATGAATGGGCCCCACGCTGACATCAGTTGCATCACCTGACCATCGTTATTAGATCATTATACATAAACTGTAGACGCTTTATAGTCAATAGTATCTGTCATTAGTATCTGTCATTAGTATCTGTCATTAGTATCTGTCATTAGTATCTGTCATTAGTATCTGTCATTAGTATCTGTCATTAGTATCTGTCATTAGTATCTGTCAACGGTCAGCAGTGAATGAACTATCAACTGATCGACCACAGACAAGGTAAGCGTAATAATCATCGGGTTACGAAGATCGACCCGGGCAATGAGTAATGAGTACGTCTTCGAACTTTGAGAAGATGTGTATCTTCTATCTAATGCTAAATGCTTCATTCACCACACGACTGAAGTAAAACTTCATAAGTAAGACGAAGTTTACCTGTCTATTAGAGAAAGAGAGAGAGTAACTGTGATGCTGCACCTCTCTTTCTTGTCCCTACAGTACTTACTATAAGAAACGTTAATACTCTCTTTTTGGCCTCATTTACGTGATCGTCACATATTCATCAGCCTACTCCCCAAGTCAAGCGTGCGTAAATAGGTTTTATTCAAAAATGAGTTATCTGGGCTTCCAACTACTGGTCAGTAGAAGTGAAATCTAATCCAACCGGGAACATTTCTTCAACTACTGGTCAGTAGAAGTGAAATCTAATCCAACCGGGAACATTTCTTCAACTACTGGTCAGTAGAAGTGAAATCTAATCCAACCGGGAACATTTCTTCAACTACTGGTCAGTAGAAGTGAAATGTAATCCAACCGGGAACATTTCTTCAACTACTGGTCAGTAGAAGTGAAATCTAATCCAACCGGGAACATTTCTTCATCATTATCATCATCAGCACTTTATTTTCACCGTCGTCAGTAGCCTCTCATTACCTTCTGAACATCGGTGACATTGGATAAACTCCAAGTAGTCCATATTGCATGTCCTACACGAAGCCAATCCGGGCCAAATATTACTCGAATATTGTTTTCGCATTTATTCCGGACCGAGCAACGCTTAGTCTACTCAAGCTTAGGTCCTTTTTAGATAATACATGTGGCTACCGACGCGACCCCCAGAAATATCCGCAAAATAGTTAGCTTCACTGTCACTTTGCGGCGGTATCATGTGAGCGACAGGCCTCGCAGACCCAATTCAGTCTCAACACAAGATACTAATAACAAATCCTATTATAAACCAATCAGCCATCAGTTTTCCTGTTATGGAACACTTACGGAATAACTATTATGAAGCCCGAATTCGCAGCCCTCAGTGGTATTCACACAGCTGGAGATTCCTACGTAGTCTATCACGGTGCCGTTGGCCATCACCAGGTCGGTGATGTTCCCGCTGGCGTCCCTGAGAGCTCCGCCGCCAGAGAATAGCACCATCAACGCGTAGCTGATCATGGATATGAGGAGAGACAGCATAGTGCCCTTGGGTATCGATGACGCAGGGTCCTACAGAAAAAATATGCATTGTAACATTATTTAGTGCTTTGAGGGTTAAAAAACAGTTTTTTTTGGTGTCTATAATAGTAATACGCTGCCCTACTTCACCCCTGGCCCCCAAAGAACCAACTTAGTAACTGAGAGTTGAATGCAACCCAGCAATGATGCCGTGCCCCCCCCCCCC
>JAFELO010000396.1:325362-344390 GCA_017140195.1 Eumaeus atala | reverse complement strand
CTGCATAGATGTTTAACACACTTAGCTTATGTATTTTAAGACTTTTCGGTCAAGTTATCGAAGCGACTGGCGCTGAAAGGTACATAGGACGTACTATTGTTACATCTTCTGAACGAGTTTTGGCTATGTCGGTAAAAGATTAGTAAACTACATTGCACAAGCGTGTTTTTTTTTATCAGGGAAAAAGTTGGAACATAAAGGCTTAACGTGCTCTCGGAAGCACAGCGGTTTATATACCAACATCAACTCTCTGATTCCGGGCGCTCATTTAAAAGTCGAAAAACGCAAATAACACTTTGGTAGAATTGGGTAATCGAACCCGTGCTCTCTTCACAGCTTGTGAATACACCACAAGACTAACAGTAACTAGTACAAGTGTATTTATACTCCCTCGATGTTTACGCGTTGAATGATTTATTGTTCTGAGTAAACATTGAGATTAAATATACGGTGTCTAATATAATAATAATACTGCCGAAATCTTTACACAGGCTGAATTTTCACGATTGCAGCTAAGGTGTTCATCTATCGATTCCCATCCAAATTATGTAATTAACAACTATATTTTTAACAATAACAAAATATATTATATCTATTGGCAATGACGCTTTAGCATGTGCTTTGCTAGTTGATAAGATGACAGAAACGTCATCCACAGTTGATGACGTTTCTGCCGTCTTATACGCGCCTGCACCGCACACCACAGAGAGACTACGGTGACCACAATATGCAATTCTTTCGTGTTACCCTACATCATTTTTTTAACTACACTAACTATAATGTTTTACGTTTGTGAGTAATGAAAATGTCTCATCAGTCAGCCAGTAGACCTGTCTTTACTATATTGTCTATTAGGCGTTACATAATACAAATATTGATGCAAATTTGTTGAAATGTCAAATTTAGAACCCAATGGTGCTTGGTACCTTCTAAAAATCGCGCTAAACGTAACGATAAGTTGGTGATAGAGGTCTTATAATAGTTACCAATTACTAATGGCTACATGAAGACAGATCGCAACGGTATATTGTAAATCCGGAAGGATCAATAATATCGACATCATCGATACTAGTGCGTCTTTGCATCCCTATACAGAAGCTAACGATTGCAGATGAATTGAAATTGGCATACTCCGCCGTATAGAAGGTAGGCATGGCTTATAAGTGGCGTTGTTTTGTTTTTTAAGAAGGGTGACAAATCACTTCTACAAAATTACAGACCAATTTCACTTCTCGGCTACATTTACAAGTTGTTCTCAAGAGTCTTGACGAATTGTCTCACAACAAACCTTGACGATTTCCAGCCACCGGAGCAGGCTGGGTTCCGCACAGTATTTAGGACCATACAACACATTTTCATCATAAGGCAAGTTGTACAAAAAATACATGAGTACAATCAGCCACCTTACCTTTGTGGACTATGAGAAAGCTTTTGACTCTGTCGAAACCTGGGCTGTTCTGGAAGCATCACAGCGATGTCAGGTTGATTGGCTATACTTCAAAGATTCCTGGAGGTCAAACAGGGGGAGGTTATTTCCCCGAAACGGTACACTAATACTTTGGAGGAACGTGCCTTGTTGGGTGTTTCGCTGTCCGACAGAATTCTTAACGAAGTCATAATGCAGAGGATTAAAGTATCCGATATCTCGCGACGAATAGACTTGCTGAAGTAGCAATGGGCTGGTCACACACTCAGAAGAACAGATGACAGATGAGCCAGTAAGCTTCTGGAGTGGAGGCCGCGTTTAGGAAAACGAAGTGTTGATTGACCATTCTCCTAGCGGGAAGACGATCTTCGTGCAGTACCCGGTCCGGGAACGATGCGAGTAGCAGGAGCTCGGTCGTCTTGGCGTTCATTGAGAGAGGCCTATGTCCAGCAGTGGACTGACAAGGGCTGATAATGAAAAAAAAAAGAAATGCACCGCCGTAATGTGACATCTATGCTGGCACGTTTCGTGCGGTTTGTGAGTAATCGGTGGCCCATTGGGGGAGATTATAAAAGGAGGGCAACGCATCGGCAATATTTTCCATGGGCGTAAGACTCGCCAAAAGGCTCCGATTACTCATGTGCCCCCTAAAGGTACTTAAAAATATATTAATAATTAAAGCATCACAGTGTAACTGACACTTCAGCCTGTTGTGGGAGATACTTTCCTAGTCGTGTCGCTTATGTAATCCTATGGCTCAACACAGAGATAAGTTTTATAAAGAAATGAGCATAATGCTACCTTAAAGCGGTAGGTATATTACATGACACACGAGGACTGGGTGCGACCTAAATATTGACGCACGTGTGCCGAGGCGGTGGCTATACAAGTGACGTCACTCGAGCGGAACACATGCTGAGAAAACAGAAGGAATCTCTGGTACCGATCACATTAAGTCTTGTGGTCTCTGTTATATATACTAGGGCTGATTATTAACTGGCCGAAACGGCGAACTTAAAAAAAATTAGCCAAACCAAATTTATTACATTCCATTCTGCCACCTTTTTAAGAATAGAACGCCAAATTTAAGAACTTTCTACGTCGTAAATTTTCTCAACAATGGAAAGAAACGAAATTCGTGCGGTGATAGACTTTTACGTTTTAAAAGGGAAAACAGCGACCCAGATTAAAGTCAAGCTAACCAGTGTTTTAGGTAATACTGCTCCTGCATTGAGTTACAATTCACACATGGGTAACTGATTTACAACGTGGGAGACAGAGCTGCGAAGACGTCAACAGGTCTGACCGTATAAATGAAGTCACGAATCCGGACATGATCAAAAAGATTCAAAAATCGTTTTGAATGATCTGCGCTTAAACTTGCGACAGATAGCAGAGATGATAAACATTTCCTCTGAATGCATTTTTAACATTTTACACCAACATTTGCGAATGAAAAAGCTTTGCGCACGATGGGTGCCGCGTTTGCTCACTGTTAAGTATTGTTAGTTATTGCGGCGTAATGCGACAGTAGATGACACATGGGTACATCATAATACTCCTGAAACAAAAGAATAATTAAGCAGTGGAATGAACGCGGGAAACCTGCACCGAAGAAAGCAAAAACGGTTTTGTCTGCCGGCAAAGTGATGGCGACTGTTTACTGGGATGCTCAAGGGATTATTTTAGTGGTTTATTTGCGAAGAGATACTATAAAAACTATAAACGGAGAGTTTAGTGGAGAAATCCGAAACAAAAAACAGCCCCATTTAGCCAAAAAGGAAGTTTTATGCCACCACGACAACGCACCTTGTCAAGGGTTGCAGTTGCCAAACTCCATGAATTGTTTTGTTGACTTCCAGTTATTCCCGAATCTCAAGAAACTGTTTGGTGGCCGAAGATTTTCATCAAATGATGAATTAGTCATTGTCGCCGTAGACGAGTATTTTGAGGGGTTGGAGAAAAAATTTTTAAACTGGTGTAACGGCATTGGAGAAGCGAAGGATTAAATGCATCGACGTAGAAGGAAACTACGTTGAAACATATAATTGATTTAAATAGATTATTAAAGTTTATCTTTGTCGTTTCGGATACTTATCAATCACCCCTCGTAAAACGTACACGACGTTTTTGAAGTTATACTTCCTTTAGCGCGTTAAGTAAAAATTGTAAGAGTATTTTTTACGACGTGCGCGCACACCGTCACGAAAAACCGACACCCTGAGGTCTACTAGAATCAATATTTTAGTTTTTCAAAAAAGTCACTAATGCGCGATAGTAAAACTTTCAATGCATTAAATACCTTTTTTCTGTTGTTAGTGTCATTTCATCTCCAAACGTAGATATACAAATGTACTACGTAGATATACTATAGAAATACAAAGATAAGGTGAAATCTTTTACAATATTTTCATCTTGTTACACCAAGGCAGACAAATATTTCTATTTTAACAAGCAAACGTGTTCTATACTGACGGAGGTGTCATCTTCATCGGTTACTATAAGACACGTCAGGCGACGGTCTCGTCCAGAGACAGGGGGCATGGGGAGTCGGCACGCGCGGCGGATAAATTTGCCCATGCATTATCGTGGGGGCTGGAGGAGCACGTCAAGCTATCAAGACCGGGGGAAAACAGTAGTCTCGCAAATCAATAACGCTAGCTGCATGCACGAGAAACTAAAGTGTTTACAGCTCAATTATATAATTAATAAGAACTGTTACCACGTCAAAATAGCTAAAAGCTTTATTTATATTATAAGTCCGTCCGTCATAAAACAATAATTCATACCAAAGTACATAAGGACCTCCAACGCTCACAAACCGCACAAAACACGGCAGCCAAGCTGTCACTATACGGCGGTATCACGTGAGCGAAAGGTATGTATATAAATCTTACAAGAGTGGTACAAAGAAAAGTCCCCTTGCTACAATTGGTTTCGCCAAATATGCTTGTGACCAAAGACGTTAAGCTAAATGTGCATCGAAGGTCCAACACTCATACAGGACATGACTTAATATTATTGACGAATACCAGTCATCGATCAGTTCAATGAAATCGCATTCCCTAAATAAACGCATAAATTGATTTAGCATCGTGTGGATGTTATTCTAAAAATTCCCAGGTCAACTTAATTGACTCGCATGAGTTATTCGATTTGAGTGGCGATTGTTTGACTCGCCATTCGGGAGTCCAAAATCGATTAAACTGTTTACGATATTCAGTTTCATGATAATGGCCGCTGTAACACTCCTTAAGGAATGTTTATTGTTCGGTTAATTGTCGGTTATAGGTTTATTTATGAAGATTTATTATGGTGTTTGTTTTTGGCAACTATTGGTATATTGGTAGTTGTCCATAGACAATTAACTAGCACAGTGAAATGGAATATGGACATCACGTTGACGCTCTGCGGTTTAACCCTCGCATAATGCACTCCCACCTATTTGTTATACTCGTAGCTTGGTGGTAGCTTATATCCTTTCTTCTAGTGGGCTATTTCTGATTTCTGAGATTGGCGCCTTTACCCACAAAAACTCATGAAATTTATAATATTAGTAACAAGACGCCCATAAACATCCGCATAATTCTTCTGCAAGTCTCCTCCCCTCCAATGAGCCAACGGCGACTAACAAACCTCACGAAACACGACAGCAAAGCTGTCACTTTACGCCGGTATGATGAGAGCGAGGGGTACCTCCCCGGATGTACCGGCCCAATTTCGATGCAATACAGCATGGCGCCTGTTACTAAAATATTAAATATACCAACAACAACATCTCGTCTCGCAAGATTCTAAATGTAATCATAGAGTACACCGCGCCATGCCACGATTCTTACGATTTATACCTGCTTTAAATAGAAGACACAAGGTCTTCGCTGGTCCGAGGAACTGTAGGGGCTACTCACTACTAAAAACCTACCTAGTTTTGGGAAAATAATCTTTCATCTAACAATGTTCATGATAATTGGGAATGAATAATTTATGTTGGAGGGGGCGGGACCATGGAGCCATTTTGTGACTAACGACGCCCATTTAAATCCGCTCGTTAATACAGATGCCTTCACCATACCTTATCCCTAATGGGCATTCACAAACTGCAGTAGACTGCATGAAACGCGATAGAATAGCCATTTAATACGGTATCATGTTCGCGAGAAGTACCCCGGTCGTGCTGGCCAAATTCAGGCGCTACATCTTGCTAATTACCATTAATGGACTAGTGAGAACTGATGATGACTCGTGGGGCTATCGCGACTGGAGAGGTTGAGCCCCCTTCACCTGCTGGAGGGAGGAACATTACTCGTGCGGATGCCGTTGTGTGTGAGTCCGTTGCTGGCCTCATCTTTACAAATAATATAAATCTGAAGAGTTTGTTTTAGCTGATCTCAGGAACTGCTGGTTCGGTTCGAGAACATGTTTAGTGTTGTATTATATATTTATATTTATATAATTATAGAGGAAGGCTATAGGCATGCCACTACAACTAATGGGACGGAGTTACGCGGGCGAAACCGCGGGGCGCTGCACACAATTCATACACTGGAAAGATAGTATAGACAGACATATACCTTCAAATCGCCAGAGATATTGGCGCCGGCCTGGATTCCGGTGACGGACGGGAAGAATATCGCGAACACGCTGAAGAAGTCCTGCTTCAGGCCCTCGCTGAACCGGAAGTCCGGCCTGAAGTTCAGCGAGAGGGTCGCGGCTGCCAACACACGTCACTCATACATACATACAGATATACGCACATGGATACGCACACATGCATACATATATACATACATATAAAGTATTGTATATGTATGTATCTAATGTATGTGTATGTATCTAAGTAGATACATACACATACATACATACATGCATACGTGCATACATACACACGTAAATACACAGGAATAATATTAATCATACATCATCATCTAATTGTCCGTAGTCCCCGAAGCCGTAAGCAGAACTGAGTATCTCTACCTAGTTTATGTGTTATTCTGGTATACTTACATCATTTTTTTTTCAGCCAAATTTCATCAAAATTCGGTCAGTTGTTTTGGCGTGATTGAGTAAGAAATATCCAAGCATCCAAACTTCCGCATTTAACTACATCGCGCTGGTAAGACGTAGTGCCATGCTGCATTGCAGCGGAATTTGGTAGGTACGGGGAAGTACCTCTGGATCACATGATACCGACGGCTACGGTATCCCGTTTCGTGCGGTTTGTGAATAGCCAGCGGCCTATTGGAGGGGACGAGGACGAAGAGCAACGCATGAAGAAGAGCAACGCATGAAGAAGAGCAACGCATGAAGAAGAGCAACGCATGAAGAAGAGCAACGCATGAAGAAGAGCAACGCGTCGACGGCGTTAGAAGTCGTCAAGATACAGAATACAGTGCTGTTTTTCAGGGTCTTTATCAAATGCTAAAATAAAATTTGTTGTGTGAGTCTGTCCGCATGTCACACTCACTTTAGGGAGGTCATGGGTACTCTACGGTGGTACTTAGGCGCACAGTATATTTTATGAAATCCTACGCAATAAAACAATAGAACCATTATAATTATTCCATACATGACAGGCCAACAAAGCCGTGAGCTATTTCGCTGGCGTCCTTAGGCCCCATGAACGTTCCGACGATGAAGTCCACCATGGCGCCGACTATTATTGCGATGAGAAAGTTCTGGAACAAACATGTCACATCAGCTATTCACCTACATTACACAATTACTGCCTAAAGCCTGGACCAATAGTTTTAAGCGCTCTCGGAAGCATACGAACATCTATCTATATATTAATACATGAAATCCAATTCCCTTTTTCAAGGAATAGCACGAATGGACAATTCTGAAATTTGGTTTGGTTGAAGGTTATATGGTGATGACGTGCAGAAAATTAATATTTTACTGCAATATGTTTTCCATTTCATTATTTTATTTAAATAAAACGAAACACAAACTAGGCACATACAGCTCGCACACAATGCTTAAAATCGTATTATAGAATTAGCTGGCGTGAAAATTTTTTCATAGAATAGGGGCGCGACGAGAAATCGGAGCCTTTTCACGACTACCGACGCCCATGAACATCCACATATTTACTATGCCAATGTGTTGCCCTCGTTCCGGTCCGGTCGTGGCGGTCGAACGGTTAGCCACATTGAATAAGGCTGAGCGAAGTTGCGCCAGCAAGAGTTCGGCGTTATACTATATTCAATAAAGCTAAACTTATTGAAATAAACTGAATCACTACCTTTTGCCTTTTTGTCACGTTTTAGTACCTAACTTTAACACTCGCGTCGTTGCTTGACATGACAACTACAATGGCGTCGATATTATTATATTCCCGGATAAGTTCAAAGGTGGTGTTTAGGTTACTGTTTTTATTTGCACTGAAACATTTGGCCAAATTCCATACTTGTATCGATCACTATCACTGCCTAAAATAAAGAGATAATATAAGGCCAAACGTCACATATATTTGCCATATTGAAGAACGTCTCGCAGTGACAATGCGGCGAGCCCGCCACAAAACACGACGGCCCATTTTTTTTAAGATGGCTAGCCGTAATGTTATACCGCGATTTTTACAAAACGACTACGACATATATCAGACCTGACCGGCTTTTATGTCAACGCACAGCCGAAATTACTGTACATATAAAATTGAAATTTGCTGCAGAAATTCCTTTCATGATGTAAGTAAGAATATATGAAAGATTTTTAGAGATTCAACCACTAAGGGGGTGAAATCGCGGGACTTAGTACAGGATATTTCGCTGGAGTACTATCGACTACTTACAAATTCTACACAAAGGCGCTGTCACGCTCGTTAACGCTTATGACATAAAATACAAGAGTGTTATTTATATTGAACGCATCAATTAATCGTGATTGATATCAAGGACGTGTATAGTTGTATTGGACTTGTTGGATCACGTTTCACGTACACTAAGGCCATCAAACACTACAGATCTAGCAGAGCAATTGTCTAATTGGCCGGGGGGGTAATTACCAGCGATGAAAGATAAATCTTAATCGAGAATAGTTACGTAATTTACGTGTCGCCATAATCGTTGCAACTTAAAAAACAAATTAACGTGTGTCAAATTGTGTACGGGTCTAGGAATAAGACTGGAAAACATCAACCTCGGCATATTGCGAATTGAAACGAATTGAACGGTATCGCGCATGCATCAAGCTTTCGGGATTGTGTAATTGTTTGAAAACTGAACTAAACGATTATGCGCACTAATGAAATGAATGATTGAATGAAATATTCTTTATTGCGCCTAATATATAAAAGCTATATTTAAGTGCTATCGGCTACGACAGCCCTATGTTTGTTTATGATCATTATCGTTAGTGGCGGCCCGGAGGCGTCCACTGGTGGAGATGACCGTCATGTTTGTGCAAATGGTGTCAATGACAGTGTACTGGATCAACAATTCAGCAGTCCCTAGGTATTGGGTTCAGTGAGCAATATGCGAGTTTGTTCAGCAAATAATTTACTTATCTTTGAAAATTCTGAATGATGCCGATTTTTCCACTCAACATTTAAAATTTTAAAAAATCCCTTTTTGAACAGTCGGGGTTTGTCTATTTTATGGTACCCAGTGTCACTTGCGTTTTCTAGACGAATCCAACGACACCCTTATGTCAAAACCTGTCATCATAGTTTGTGTTGTGGTATACACGTAAATACATACACTCAAAAAGACATGGCCCTCCTTCTGACGCAAGCAGTTAATAATAATGCATCTATTCAAGGTATAGCATTGAGGTCCAAATAGAGATTTGTAGAATCCTATTTAAAAAACGGTTTAAACATGATTACAATAAATAGTAGAAGTATCAGCACATCCGTTCAGGACATCATACCACCGTAGATATGAATCAGCAGAAGACTGAACGAGAAACGATAGCCTTTCAGTTAGAAGCAGTTCCATACTGTATTGCAGACAAATGTGGCTGGTATGACCGGGGAGGTTCTTCTTGCTCCCAAGTTTGTGAGTATTCGTATGTTGCCCCAAAGGCCAAGGCCAAGCTATATAATCTTCTCTCGTTTGCTAATAACTAATCCAAGGTATATAATCTTCTCTCGTTTGCTAATATGTAGTCCAAGCTATATAATCTTCTCTCGTTTGCTAATATCTAGTCCAAGCTATATAATCTCCACTTGTCTGCAAATATCTAGTCCAAGCTATATAAATTTCTCTCGTTTGCTGATGTCGCTTAACTTGTCAGCTATGCTGTCGCGCTTCTTCCATTTCAACAAACTTTATAATTGCAAAATACGTGCAAACTATGCACGCGATCCGTGAAGCTAAAGTCTAGTGACTTCTGCACTTCGCGCCAGGTAAACAAACAAATACAATACGCAAATCCCAATTATACGTATCCAATTGTGCTAACGTTGTTTACGCAGGATGTCTGTTGCGGCGAGGCGCAGCGTGCGGGGCGGGTTGCCGTGACAGCGGGGTGACTTGTTTGTTTACTTAATGTTCAGGTCACAGGGCAGTGAACTGGGTGAATGTTTTCCAAATGTAGGGCAGACTATAGCAATTCGCATATGTACATGGCTTATTACTAGGCGACACCAATAATTCGTGTTCTGTATTTAACTTTTGCCATAGCCCTCGGGCTATTCATATTCATTCATTTCCTGACATGATCTATCAGCCTCTAATGACCGTTTATATATATGAGAAAAGAATTTATCCTTGTTGGTACTGAGTCTCTACTATTTTACTAACACGCATTAATTTATTTTTATCGGGCATGGCATACCTTCCCACCGCTGGGACTCCTGTGTCCCGAGGGAATGCTAAAACTGCCTTGGGACCTGTAACGAATTTAATCAGACGTAACGTAGTCAGACAAAACGATCTCCGTGCAGTAGCTCGTCGGGGATGTATGCAACCAGCAGGAAATCAGTCGTCTTGGCGTTTGTTAAAAGAGGCCTATGTCCAGCAGTTGACCGATAAGGGTTGATAGTGATGATGATTATGATGCGACAGACAAAACTACTTACTACTTATCTATACATTTTAGACTGTTCGATGCTTACGACAGATGCAGCATAATCGGTTACTATAAGACACGTCGGGCGATGGCCTAAGTGAGATTGTGGTCGATAGGGGGACAGAATTTCTCATCTGCGGGGTGGCAGGAGTCTTATCGCGCAGATAGGAAGGATGCAACCCGCTAGCTAAAGTAACTATTATTATTTTAGCCGAGGGGACCGGGTCCTATTGCCCCCCTCCCCCGCTCTCTAACGAGAGGGGGCTCATGCGTGGCAGCCAACCTTGGCCTTGCATTCTTGGGGAGGGGGGGGGGCTGAACAAGCTATACGTAATAATCTTATACATGTTATAAAGTCCCTAAAAGCTGTCTGTCTTTATGTGATCGATTTTCTCAAAATCTACTTAATGGATTTTCATGCGGCTTTCACCGGTGTGTAGAGCGATTTCCGAGAAAGGTTTTCACGTAAAATAACAATCCAGCCTGTGAGCGTATCGTTAGTAACTAATAAATGTATGTAAAAGTGTTAAAACTATATTTTTTATTAAGTAGCGGAACTGGGACTATAGAATCATTTTCTATATAAAAGCTCTATAATATCTTAACATTTGGGCAGATTTTCTCGAATGTCTCTCAAATAATTGCAGAGACCAGGAATTAATCGAGTTCCAAAAGTAAATGTTACCATAACAATATGACGACAATCCCAGATTACCCCGAGTGTGGCATGTTCTGATAGATCAGACGGTGCTATGAGTGCGAGTCCGCTCTAGTGTGAGAACTGAGGCTAAGCTAAACGCTACCATTTATGAATTATTATTTGTGCGTAAATGAAAAATGTAAGTTTTAGCTCAGCCATTTAATGTGATATATATGTAACCTTTATAGTGAAATAATAAAATATATAATATATAGAAAAGAAATGTCACTCACTGATTAATAATAATATAATGATAAGAATAATTATACGTGGACTTATCACACCACGTTGGCCTAGTCCTGTCTGTGGTAAGTACCGTAAGGATTGTATTAGAGGTGCTAGACACCGGAATTATATTTAATATTTTATTTTTAAACAATTATTTATAATTATTAATTTTAAAAATTGTATATATTGAACATTTTTATCTTAAAAATACACATTGTACATTGAAGAGCATGCATGACTTGGGCGGGATTCGAACCCGCGACCCCTGGCACAACAGGCACGATTATCCGAGTTGTACTACCACCGAGCCAGCCGGTCGTCTCTGATTAGTCACGAAATCTCAGAGAGTATAAAAGAAACTTGCAAACTTAAAGTTAAGCAGGTAAGTTCCTTTTAGGGGGCAGACATGCTAAACTTCTAAAATTGCGTTTCTGGGGGTGGAGTACAAGGGAGAAACCGCGTGCCGCTGCTAGTTAATTATAAATAAATACCTGAGCCTTGCTCTCCCAGTCCATCCCCACGGCGCATATGATGCACATGACCAGCAGCGCCACGGCCCCCACTATCCGCACGTCGTTGGTGGCTCCGTCCACGATCTTCAGGCCGTTGATCTTGAGCAGATCGTTGAGGGAGTCGCAGAACCCTATGGTGTTCATGCTCGCAGCTACGGCGTTCGCAAAAGCGAAGATGATGCCGACTGACGCGCCGAACTCGGGCCCGAGTGACCTTGAGATGATGTAGTAGATGCCTCCTAAGGATGTATATTATATATGTTAATAATTACGTTTATTAAGTATGTGACAGAGAAAGGTCTGGCTGTCCCCGTATTGTTCGTACTTAAAAGGTGTTCAAAGTAGCAAGGGATAGAATAAATCCTGTCCGAAAGCAAAAGATTTTATCTCGGGAAATGAAGACAACACCTACGAGGGGTGATTGATAAGTATCCGAAACGACAAAGAAAAACTAATAATCTTTTTAAAATAATTTTATTGTTCAACATAGTTTCCTTCTTCCTCAATGCATTTAGACCAGCGCTTCTGCAATGCCGCTACACCAGTTCGGTAAAACGTTTTCTCCATCCCCTTAAAATACTCGTCTTCGGCGAAAATGATTTCATCATTTGATGAAAGTCTTCGGCCACCTAACCATTTCTTGAGATTAGGGAATAAGTGGAACTCGCATGGGGCCAGATCTGGGGAATAGGGGGGCTGCCGTAACAATTCGAACCGCAATTCATAGAGTTTGGCAACTGCAAACCTTGACGAGTGCACAGGTGCGTTGCCGTGGTGGAATAAAACTTTCTTTTTTGCTATGGTTTTGCAGTTAGCTTGCCTAATACTCTCCATTTATTGTTTTTCCCCTATGCAAATAATCCACAAAAATTTATTACTATAATTTTTTTATAAATAAATTTATTACATAAAATAATCCCCCGAGCATCCCAAAAAATAGTCGCCATCAATTTAATGGCCGACGGATCGTCTTCTCGGCGTTGCTTTTAGTTAACAGTAAGCAAACGCGGCACCCGTCGAGCGCAAAGCTTTTTCATCCGCAAATGTGGGTGTATAATGTTAAAGACGTGTATAGAGGAAATGCTTAATATCTCTGCTATCAGCCGCAACTTTAGGCACCGAACATTCAAAACTATTTTTTGAATCTTTTTGATCATGTCCGGATTCGTGACTTCATTTAGACCAGACCTGTTGCCGTCTTTGCAGCTCTGTCTCCCACGTTTAAAATCAGTTACCCAGGTGTGAATGGTACTCAATTCAGGAGCAGTATTACCTAAAACACTGTCTAGCTTGACTTTAATCTGGGTTGCTGTTGTTAAGAGACGCACTGGTCATTTCTTAACTTCGAACTTAAAGACGAATAGGGTGGTAAAATCGAAACAATACTGAAGCGGTACGCAAAGGGAGGTCACAGAATAACTTTGTTTACGGATGAGAATTTTGTACAATTGAGCAACATTTTATCAAACAACGTAACCGTATTTATGCTCAAAGCTCTAAGGAAGCTTCCCAATTACTTGACAGAGTGCAACGTGTGCATTATCCGACTTCAGTTATGGTTTGCTGGGGTGTTAGCTATGAAGGAGTGACTTAGCCACATTTTTGTGAAAAGGAAATCAAAACCTCGACCCAAGTGTATCGAGATACCATTTCTGAGAAGGTAGTTGAGCCCCTTAATAACACCATGTGCATTAACCAAGTATCGACTTTTCATCAAGACACGGCGCCCTGTCGTAAAGCTCGGACACGCAGTCTTGGTTGAAAACGAACGTCTCGGACGTCATCAGATCTGAAGACTACCCGTCGTCTAGTCCCGGTCTTAATCAGCTGGATTATGATTTATGGTCAGTTCTAGAGAGTACAGCTTGCTCTAAGCGCCATGGGAATTTGGAGTCCCTAAAACAACCCACACGAATGGCAGCAAAAAATTTCCTCATGTTAAGAGTGTATGCTTCTATTGATAAATGTTCCCAACGTTTAAGGGACTGTATAGCAGCCAACGGAGGTCTCCATTCGACTTCTTCGAAGAAGGTTTTATGTTTTTAATTGTTTTATATTTGTATGTTAAACTAACACGCAGTAGAAGTGATAAATGTTATTTGCAATTCAAAAAATATTTTTTCATTGTTCCAATATTTATGACAGGACTTGGAGTACTTCGGAGACATAAAACTTACTCACCCCCCTTCACCTCTCCGTTGGTGCACAGCGCGCTCATGGACAGCGTGGTGATGACGCACACCACTGCTGAGATGGCGATGATTACCAGCGACAGGCCCACGCCCGCCTGCGACACCACCCAGGAGATCCGTAGAAACAGCATCACGCCCCAGATGTTCAGCAGGCATGGTATCAGCACACCCTGGCACACTTGATATACTTAATATGACATGCAGTGCAACGGCCGCTTGGAAGCACATAGAATAGAATAAAAGACGTAGACGTACATAGATTATTTTTCAAAGTCATAGAAATGAACTATATGTATGAATGGAAATCACAATGTCTCTATGTATATTTCGTTTCGAGGAGCGTTCATTCATAATTATTTTTTAGCTCAGTTCCACTTCAAGTCTTCTTTTACATTAAGTACTTCTATCTCTTACATATCACATACATAATAACATGAACTGAATGTGAATTGTCTTCTTAAAATCCCAGAAAAGCTTAATTATCGTTACTGCACAATTCAGGTTTAGATATTCCTGGAAAGAGTATTTAAGTTAGCATAACATAGGACATCAATAATATGAAAATATAAATATTTCAATTAGACCAAATGTGATAGAATCGAATTTCTCCGACAAGAATCTATGGTGGACACTAAATGTAACAAAGCTGAACTTTTCTTTCTTAATATATAACATTGGTAGTTCTAATTTTAAATTAAAACATACAGTGACAGATTCTTAAGTTTTGTTATCCATTCGCTATATATAAGGAATTTAAAGCTAAGCTTATAATTATTTTTTCAGTATATGTAAGGCTGACTTAATGTTCATGATGTTAGGCTTTAAATAAAAAGATTTAAAAAAAACAGACCAATTTTTATTACATATATTATATACAGAACCTTAATTGATTTATGATGATGGTATGTGGGATGATGAATGATACGTATACTAATATAGAGTTCAAGCTTTAAGTATATATTTATTCCTACACCTAAGTTTTTTCCATAGAAACGTATAGTTCTGCCGCAAAAAGCAGACTTCCGAACAACGAGTCATGGTCATTTGCAAGATCTTTTGGTGGTTTTCCTTAACGTTTGTTCTGAGGCCTTGCTTTTTGTGTTATGACGTTAACCGAGAAAAACCTGTAGATATGGGTTATCAGTTGTTTTTAGTCTATTGTAATCACTTTAACAAGATAAATATAGAAATTAGAACAAAACGTAATTTGTAAAATTTTATAGCAACCGGCTAGCCTAGCTCTGCTAGTATTTTTGCTATAGCAGGCAATATAATACATCCATGGGATTCGATTCCTCTAGAGCAAAGCGCTTAGCATACCAGCTTAGGTTTTTATCCCAATTTTAGTAAATGATTGTAGAGTTTAGCGAAGTATGATATTGATATTTAACGATTAAGGCCTTGTAAGTAAGTAGCCAAGGTCATAATATCGAAGGACAATGAAGGTTTCATGTCCAGTGCCAACCCAACTGGTTATGATTAATATTCGCAGTAGTTGAGCCATATTCAAAATGTCTAACTTACTTGAATCCATCCTAACTTTATTCCGTGCGCCGGGGTGGGGGACTTGGTGTCTCTCTGGTTGTGCTTCTCATCCTGGAACAAATTACTGCGTATCAATTACAAGAATTAATAACATTATTTACTAGAAATTATATTTCTAGTGTGAATACCCGAGTCCATTCATTTAATGTTATTTTTAATACGTTAATTTTCCAATGACACGTTTTTTTTCTTTAGCGATAAGAACAACGGTTCATTCTCCTTCTTCCTTCTTCACGCAAAACATCATAGACCCAGCGACCCAGAACTTTTGGCATAATGAGGAATACATTCATTTATCCAGCAAGCAGTCCGTCCTGGACTTGCACGGATATTTCATAAAATAAGGCAAATATTCATTGATTTACAAGAATGCAAATGTTATAAATTTTAACGTACGGCTCGTCAGCATTACACGTTACGATATGACAAATAATGCAATAGATGACGGCACAACGTCTGTCTGGACGGCAGGCTGTCAATAACTTCTGTACATGGCTAAGGAGCTACTTTAATATTTTTTTACACCTTTAGTTACACTATCGAAGTTTTCATAATGATCTATAAACGTTTTAGAAAATATTATACATTCTAGTGGTAAAAAAATGTTTTAAATCTGTCCAGTATTTACGAAGCCTTTTCAACGATAACAAACAAACATTGAAATGTTTCCTCTATATAACATTAACATAGGTAACAGTTGGTAAAGTGTCAGAAAGAGACGAAAATGGCCAAGCCACGAATTTTGATTAAAGCATAGAGTCTTTGGTGTCAGGGCTTATGAGGGGCTGAAGGTCGAAATCCGGAAGTATGCCAACCACAGAATACATACACTCAAGAGATGCTGACGCGTTACCTGGCTATAATCAAGCTAACGAGAAGGAACACCGTTGATGTATTTGTGGGTCTTCAATTCTTTCGGGTGCTGCAGGACGCACATAAACCTCGAACATATCCGCATTCGAGGGTATGCGTTTATGTGGAACGCAAGATAAAACCCAATATAAAAAAAGCGAGGAGCCGTGGCGCCCTCTTGCTCTCAGATCCGAGGCACCTCATTAGAGCGTCGCACCCGCGGGGTGTTTCCGAGTGTTCGACTTATACCGCGAGCCCCACCACATTTCATCTTGAACCGATCGCAGCATGTAAAAGTATGTATCCGTGAAAATAAAAATATTAGATCTTGTAGAGCCGTAAATTAACAGCTCTACTGTCGCGTTTCGTGCGATTTGCGAGTAGCCGGTGACTCTTCGGAAGTTAGAAGGTGAGAAGGAGGCTAACAAATCCGCATAACAATTATGTGTATGTTTATGGGCGCTGGTGGTGTTCTCTCTCTGTCTCTGACTGCCCGTTGGACCCCTTGCACTAAAAAAATACTACCTATTATGTATAAAGCATGAAGTATGTAATATAAAATTAAAGTTGTATACCAATACAAGGTAAAGTTGTACTTATTATAAAACGAAGTCCCCAAAAGTACGTGATCGATTTTTAAATGAAAGCTGAACACATTTACATGCGGTTTTCGCCAATGGATAGAGCGATTCCCGAGGAAAGTTTTAATGTGATTGTTGTTCAATGGCGAAGAGGCGGATCGTTACTCACAAATAATGTTAAGAATGTGTAAAGATGCTTCTGGAGTATACCTCTCTAAATCATTATTAGAAAAAAAGGTAAGCAAGGCATCGGCATAGTTACGCTGATGTTCATGGGCGTCGGTAGTTGTTGAAAGGGCCCGAGTGTTCGTTTACCCCCCTGTAGTATAAAAAATGTAATGTTTAAACTTAATCCAAGTGGCAGCTCGTCGCACATTGGGGCATGCAGTTAGTTTAGTCAATCATGCCCACACACGGTCGCCGGCCCACACCCCCCTCACTACCACCACCAACGTCATTATCGCCGATGTGTCCGCGGCAATTCCCGGAATCCTGCAGTAAATATAATGATAGGCACATGGCGCAGTAAACACACGATTGACTTACAATTTTTTTAATTCCCTTCCAAAGACTTGTTTTTTGATAATTTTCTTCAAAAACATACAAGTATACCTAGTCTTGCCATAAATATTGTAACAAAGAAAACATTTTTTTTAATTGTAAACAACATTTATTACTTTTACAGTGTGTCAATTTAATGCAGAAATAGAAAACAATTAAAAATGTAAAATCCATTGGCTGAAATACAGTCCTTCAAAGTCTGTGGCCAGTTATCAACAGAAGCTCGCACGCTTTCCATCGGGAAATTCTTCACTACCAATCGTACGGATTGTTTTAGGGACTCCAAATTATCGTGGCGTTTAGAGCAAGCCGTATTCTCTAAGACTGACCATAAACCATAATCCAGCGGATTAAGATCGGGACTAGACGACGGCCAGTCTTCAGCTCTGATGAAGTCCGAGCCGTTCGCTTGCAAAGAAGACTGCGTGGACCGAGCTTTATGACCCAGCGCCAAGTCTTGATGAAAGGACCATACTCGGTTATTGAATATGGTGTCATTAAGGGGCCCAACTACCTTCCCTAGAATGGTAACTTGATATACTTGAACCCATGTTTCGATACCTTTTTCACAAAAATATGGCTCAGTCACTCCTTCATAGCCAATATCCCATGTCGCCGTTACTATCTTCCTACCATCTTTATGAAGATGACTTGCAAATTTACATCAATTCGGTTTTGCGAGATATTGACAGGGCCATTGGCATTATTAATTGTGACTTGAACCGGATACTTAACTGGAGCAATGCTTATGGGTTGAAAGTCAATCCTGCTAAAACCCAGGTTATTATTGTTGGTAGTTTTTTTCTAAGGTGTTTGTCGAAGTTAATTTCTAAGGTGGATTGGACTAAATTAGCTAATGTTTCATTCAATGGTGTTAGCATACCCTCTATCGAAGAAGTAAAAAATCTAGGAGTGTTAGTCGATCAGCATATTAGCTGGACTCCGCAAATTTCACAAATTAGTTAAAAATAAATTTGCGCAGCTAGCTCTCTTAGACGCTTAGGAAATTTTCTTCCCCAAATTACCCGGATCACAAACACTTCTCCTTCCTGTTCTGGACTATGCTAACGTATGTTACGGTGATGTCTCTGAGGAACTACTGGATAAGCTTGAGAGATTGCAAAACATTGACCATGTCTCAGAATACCGGCGTAAACTCAAATGGCTTCCCATTCGATTGCGTAGGCAGACTCACATGCTCTGCCTGCTGCATCAGGTTCTGTTTAATCCAACGTCCCCGCAGTATTTAAAATAGCACTTCGAGTTTCTAAGCTCTACGCATGAGCGTCAATTGCGTTCTAAGCATAACCTGTTACTAAAAATTCCAGCTCACTCATCCACCACTTACTATTATTACTTATTTAGATACTAACATATCGTAAAATTCACTATAAATTTACAGTATATATATATATA
>JAFELO010000396.1:296891-325338 GCA_017140195.1 Eumaeus atala | reverse complement strand
TATATATATATTTCTATACTACTGTATTATGAAATATTATAAGTGTAATATATCCTTATTATAATATTTATAATATATCCTATAATGTGTTATGTTCTATATATTTTTTTGCATATTTGTCTTTATACTATTTGTATGATAAATAAATTTGCATTGTATTTTTTTTAAATGAGCTGTTAACCCCTACCCGTTTTATTTTGTTCTAGTTTTTTAAATGTAACTTACAAAAGGCAGGAAGGCAAGGAAGAAATTGTCTTTAGGCAATAAGTCTGCCTTTTGTACACTTGCGTAAACTTATTTCTTTTGTTTCTTTTCTTCCCCTTGTATTTGTAGTTCTTTTTTTTTGTGGTATAAAAAGTCTTTCTTTTGCTTCTTTGTATTGTGTTTTTAAGTGTACAATAAAGCGTATTTGTATAGTGTTGTATCCCACCAAACCATAACTGTAGTCGGATAATGCCCACGTTGCACCCTGTCGACAAACTGGAAAATTTCCTTAGAGCTTTGAAGAAGTAATTTTTTGTGGGTAAAATGTTGCTCAATTGTAAAAAAAAATCTCATCCGTAAACAATTTTTTTCTGTTATCACCCTTTGCGTACCGCTTCAGTGGTTGTTTCGATGTTACCACCCTATTATTTTTTTATTTATCAGTTAAAAAATGACCAGTGCGCCTCTTATAGGCTGCAAGTCCTAAGTCATCTCTTAAAATACGCCACATAGTTCTTGGTGCTATCTTCATTTCCCGAGATAAAATCTTTTGCTTACGGACAGGATTTCTTCGAATTCTTTCCCTTACTGCTTTGATCACCTTTTCGTAGCTCTACGTGGACGGGCAAATCTTTCTTTGACACAAACGGAGAAAGTCTCATTGTGCCTATTTATAGCCCAGTACACAAACATTTGATTAATACCAAGTGTAGGGAGAGTTTTTAAAATTCCACTTGGCTTCATACCTGCTTTGTGTAATGCAATTACAGCGATTCTGTTCTCTTTATCACTCCACTCCATTAGAATATCACAAAATAGTGTACAACGTATTGGCGCAACAACCGTACAAAAATGTCAGATGCCAAATTGAAATGTAATATTTTTTTATTTTTAATTGTAACAATATTTATGGCCAGATTAAATATATAAAACCTTTTCGTGATGTGACTGAACGTGACGTAAGTTAATTTTTAGAAATTAATCGCCTGAGGTGAAACGAAATAGGGAGATAAAGTTATTAATATGGAATTTTACTATGTTACCGCGGTGAGAATACGGGGTGCTGCTAGTATTTTATATGAGCTGGCGCAAACCACAAAAGGCAGTCCTTATGTATACAACCATAATTATTGATAGTTATTGTATGCTACAAGATTACCTGTTCTTATCTCATACAAATGCGCTGTCCTCCTGACCTCCTCCTCTCCAAGGCAACCGGCTACTTACAAAACGCATTGATTGGTCTAAGCATATGCGTTGCGCTACATTACCTCCAGTGGGCCATTGGAAACTCACAAACCACACGAAAGGGACATACCCAAGTATGCTACAATGATACTACCTCTTAATAAATTAATTTAATGAATAGTTGTAACAAATTTCTTTCTAGTAAATTTCTAGAAAATTGTGAAAACCGAATCAATAAAGCCCTCATCGCACCGTATCGTTTAGAGGTTCTTTTAGGTATGCAGCAACAAAATGTTGGAATAATTTATCACCAACCAATACGAGCGTCTCAAACAGTAGCCAATTTCAAATTAAAATTAAAAACCTACTTATTCCACATTCAAACAAATAAATCGTAAATAAAACTAGCTGCAGTAGTTTTCCATCGTTTGGCAGTATACTCGTGGCTCGACTGTCTGAGTCTCAATAATTTCGCGAACGCTCCTGCGTACAACTGGTGATACTCAACATAATATGTTTTTTAAGAATAGTAAAATGTTAACATTTTTAGATTTAATAAACATAATTAATTAAATTGGATCATATTTTAATCTAAACACATTTGTATTGTTGGTATATTAATGTTCTCGTACCTAAACTATATGTCACTGTTACCCCATTCCTGGTAGATACTCACTCGGATGGCACATCTGTTATGCATAAAAAACAATTTCACTATGTCATTATTAAGTTAAGTTAATTTAAAGAATTAAATATATCTCACTCTTATTTTTGTAGTAGTACTTTCATTCTCGTTTACTATTATATGTTTGTTTTGAGTTGTGTAACCGCTTACCCGTTTGTTGAAATGTATATTGTAAGTACTGTGTAATGTAGATTGTAATGTGTGTCATTTACTATATAAGTTAGCAATCTAGCACTTAATAAAGATTTTCTATTCTATTCTATTCTACTCTATTCTATTCTATTCTATTCTATTCTATTCTATTCTATTCTATTCTATTCTATTCTATCCTAGAAAAAACATTCCAAATAAGCGCATAACATACATACGAATCAAACAGAGAACATATTTTTTTTATCGGTTCAATATTCGCTGAATGACTGAACGTGAATTATAATTTCATCTCACAAACAAGTTTAGCTGCATATCATTAGTGTGGGACAATCACACATGTGGGACAAGGCAGGAAAGGACGTAAACAATTGACTTGACAGTTGACAGAACGTGTAAGTCTGTTCGATTCATCGCGATATTGTCCCCAGCAGCGGTTTACTGTTTACAGTTGCCAGTCGTGAAAGTAAACAACCCACACGAGTTACGTTTTACGGCCGATAAATTTAAAATCGATTACAGAAATATGGGATTATGCAATATGCTTTTTTATTGTTTATAGCAAACGATACGCTGGAGTCGTTACTACTAACGCCCATAAACATCTATAAAACTGTGTGTGCGATATGCACTTTTGCCGAACTGTTTATTCAATTGCTTCATCCGGCTGAGCCGAAAATTACGTCAAAATTAAGATCAAATATCCCATCCGAACAAATACACAACATTGCAAGATAAATAAAAGCTTCAAACATATAAGTATGATAGGTATGACCATGATGCAATTATCGAGGGCCCTTGAAAAGTCATTTTAAAATCGTAGCAACTGTACAGTTTTGTGACGGTTCTTAAAATATGCCCACGTTCCTAATTTCAACCATAGAGTAGCATAGTCTCCTAAAAATAAGTGTGACATACGGGCTGACTGACACAACAAATTTATACAATTTTAGCAGCTGGTGTTTAAGTTCCAAAAAATAGCAGAGTATTATTTATTTTTCCTTTTTTACCCATGCTTCTACCCACCTCTCGGTATACGGAGCGAATCATGGGAGATGCAGGGGATTTGCTCACCGGCTCTGTTCCATAATGTGCAATTCATGACTCGCTACACATTATTTAAGTGCACTTTCGTAATTTCACTCTCCCCTTTCTGAGGCCTCACATCACAAAGACAGATGTTGTTATCGGTTAAACGAGCAGTCCGTGCCTTTTCACAATTACCGACGCCCATGAAGATCCGCATTATTATCATGCAGATGCGTTCTTCCTCTCCTCCAATGGTCCACCGGCCACTCACAAACAGCATATGACTTTACGGCTGTCTCATGATTGCGAGAGGACGTCCCCGCTCATGCTGCCTTAAACCGGCTGCATTTCACGGCGGTACCTCTTGCTTTTATAAACTTGTTATGTAAATGAGCAGATGCCTGAGAGGTGGCTGATCGCAAGCGGTGTGATACCGCGCCGAACGTCCTTCGCGTCAAATTGATTTTTTTGTTGCATTGGGGTTCCACTTGGACTTACTCACAAATACGTTCCAATCTACGATGGCCATTATTATCTTATATATAAAATTCTCATGTCACAATGTTCGTCACCTTATTCCTCCGAAATGCCTTTACCTTACCTACCTACCTTACCTTACCTAGGTCTGAGAATCGGCTACTATCCATCCCCTAAGTTTAATTATTTATAGGTGTTATATCTAGAAATAATGATATGGCAAAACGTCTTTCGAGTCAGCTAGTTTCATCGTCATCATTATCAGCCCTTATCGGTCCACTGCTGGACATAGGCCTCTTTCAATGAACGCCAAGACCACCGATCTCCTGCTACTCGCGTCCATCCCGGACCGGCTCCTGCACGAAGATCGTCTTCCCACCTGGGGAACGGTCGCTTCATTTCCTACGGCCTCCACTCCATTACCTTATTGGCCATCTCTTCTTCTGAGTGTGTGACCAGCCCATTGCCACTACAGCGAGCCTATTCGTCGCGTGATATCGGATACTTTAGTTCTTTACGAATTCTGTCGGACAGAGAAACACCCAACATAACACGTTCAGTAGCCCGCTGAGCTATCGCAAACCTGCGAACCAGTCCTAAATTACGAGGCCATGTATCGGCCCCGTAGGTCATCACGGGGAGAACGCATTGGTTGAAGACTTTTGTCTTCAAGCTCTGCGGTATAGGCGACGTGAGACGTGTATTAGTCAACCTAATTGCAATAGTTGCCTGAGGTAGACGCTTTCGTCTACGACTTCGAGAACAGCACCATCGACGTTGACCGGCCTAGACAACGTGTTCGTTTAACATGACCCTGGTCTTGTCCAAGTTTATCCTAAAGCCAATACGTCTGGAGGATTCATTAAGGCTGTGCAACATTTCCTGGAAGCTCTCCAACGATTCGTTCAATACTACGATATCGTCGGCGAAACGAAAATCTGAGAGGTATTCGCCGTTAATATTTATCCGCATACTGCCCAGTTTAAAGTCTTAAAGATGTCGTCCACAGCATTAGTGAATAGTTTACTATAAACCATTTATGTATGTATGGTTTAATTAATCCATCTTTAGTCCTTCTACGTCCTGTTAGTATATTTAAATAAATATTTAGAACACAGACAATCAATTCTTTAGTACTTATTAGTACATACAATACGTAGTACTACTACATTGTCTGTGGTATATACTTTCGCCATTTAAAAAATAGTCCGCACATCCACTGATATAAACATCCGCACAAGTCAGATTACACTGAAATACCATTTCTATTTTCTTATTAGTATAAATAATGTTTTATATTTCTTTGCATTTCTATTTTTTTTTAATGAATAGGGGGCAAACGGGAAATGGAAGCCTCTTTACACTACCGACGCCCATGGACATCCACACAATTACTATGCCGATGTGTTGCCCTCTTTTCCCGATCCCCCCAACGGGCCATGAATATTTTATTGTAATCGGAGTGTTAGCGTAGTTAATCCAGATGTAATGCGAGTAATTAAAATGTGCCATAGCTTTATTACATAACAGCGGTAAACTTACCGCTGTTATGTAATCAGCTTGTTATCAATTGTACTCACTGTTATCAGCGCAGTCTACGGATGAGGTGCAACATGTCAACCTGTTCATTAGTAATTTTTTTTTGAATAATAGACGGGCAAGCGAGCAATCAGAGCCTTTTTACGACTGCCGACGCCCATGAACGTCCACAAAATTACTATGCCGATGCGTTGTCCTTCTTTTTTTCTTGTTTGATCGTGTCCAACTCCCTTCTGTGCCTCGTGACCTCGTGTCTCTATAATTTCTCTGTAGCTGGTATGTAACCGGTCCGTAATGGAAGTGAGTAATTCCTATTACTCGATTTTCTGATGGACTTCTTGACATTCACCGGAAAGACCTAGGTCCAGCATTAACCATTTTATATAGTATGAATGAATATCCATAGTTGTGCCATGCTGCATTTCAGCCAAATTGACCGGCACGATCGGGGAAGTCTCGCTTCCATGATACTACCGTCAATCGTTAGCTGCTATATCCTGTTACGTCTTACGTGCCGCTCCTGTATATCCTATGGCCCATAGGACCCCTCCAATGGGCCATAGGATACAAGACGAAAGGGTCCAACAAGTATACTTAACAATTCAGTGGAACTGGTTCGACTGGTTATAAACATCAATAACTTATATACTTAACACTATAAAGTCACCCAATTTAAAAACATTTTGTGTAGCCCATATAATTATTGTGATATTAAAATACATCTAATTTGTTTTTGATCGTAACCTAATTGAAGGCGTGTACCAAAACGGCAATCGTACCGGTCCGAGTGACATGACAGTGCATTAGTGGTTTAGATGTTATAAACTAACTAGGTACATATCTATAACATCATAACACAGCATACTTATAATAATGGTGAAGAGTTTGTTTCTTGTTTGTTTGTTTTAACACATTAATTTCAGGAAAAATTTACATGGTCTGATTTGAAGAATTACTTCAGTGTTAGCACATTACATTTATCATGGAAGGCTTCCATGGTCTACGACCAGTACGTGATTACGTGAGCGAAACCGTAGGCCGCTGCTAGATATTGTTAAAAAAATAAGAAGAGTTCTTCTTTTTGGACGCGCTAGTCACAAAACTTAGACCAGTAGGTATATTTTTGTTTATTATTTCAGTGTTAGACAGTCCATTTCTCGAGAAAGTGTAGAAACTAGAGCAGAAGGCATGCTTAGCCTATGAAATGGTTCCGCGTAAAAAAACCACAAAGATGTAAATGATTGTTACGAAAACGCAGAAACTATAACTCCCACAAACTTGGAACTTGGCAGGCAGAGCAGGTTTCCTTTTAGGGCGCAGGCATTTGCTATGAACGAATTTTAAGTAGTGGCCTTAAGGGTGCGTTTTTGGAGGTGGAGTTAGCGGTTGAAACCGCGAGAGGCTGCTTGTATGGTACACCTGAAGAGGGCTATGTTTTAAGGATTATGTACCTACACAATACACTATTAATCCCGTGTTACAATATTTTGTAAATGACTCCGTGCTGATGGATTTAATTCTCCATCGAATGTCCAGTAAAAAGCCTGCTAGTGCTTCTCACATCGCATTGCTGTGCAGGTAACAAATCCTTACTGTTATCCAAGCGGTTGCTTCTAGGGAAGATATTGTATTAATTTGTTTCCTTTTTTCATAAGACCCAAGACTACCACCCATGGACACCCACGGACAGTACTCGATCAATCTGATTGTGTTATTGTCCGTGGGCGGTGTCGTGAGACTTCGCGGCAGGTGTACTGTGAACGTGAGGGAGGCAGGGTATGTAAGGATCACGATGTGTGGCTTTCCGTTCTGCCTATATCAGGTTTATAGACATTTATTCTAAAAAGACATAATTGAGTCGCTTACATGAGAATACAACAATACAACTATTGAAATACATTCATACTCGTCGTGAAGGTGATTTTTTTTATTATTATTTTTATATTATGTTAGGCAAAGGGTGTAAAGATGTGTTCTTGTTTTTTTTTTAAATTCCTTTTATAGTCTTTGTATGTTGTGGTGTTGTGAAGTAGCGAATAATATATTTATATTCTAGAGGCCAACTCCATAGATTAAATCTACCACAGCTACAGCGACGGCGCAGCTAGCAACACTGTCCAGCGGGAACCGGTTACAACCGCACCGTCAAGTGTTGACTTGTAATCAAGAAAATGACGCGCCCGCCATTAACGTTTCCGCCCTTTCAGCTATGAAAATGTGCACCGCCATTTTACACTCAACTTCATTTGTCTTATAGCTGAACCGACGCCCGCTTGTCACATGGTGAGTCAGTCACGTGTGAAGCAGGGGTCTAAATCTACTTTAGTGGACAATTAATTCACGCCGGCGCTTTGCTGCTGCGGTGGGCCGCCAGGTCGGGGGAAGACCTCTCGCTCACATGATATACCTTATATCACCTTAAAGTGGCAGCTATGCTTTCGTGGGCTTTGTGAATTTCGCGATGGCCCATTGGGAGGCGAGCAGTACTTCTACATAATAATCATATATCGAGTCATGGGAATTCCTCGCTTCCATTACTGACCGGCTACTGCAGAGAAATTATAGAGACACGAGGTCACCAGGCACAAGGGAGTTGGACACGATCAAAGAAACCAGGCACAAAGAATGAATTCACAAATACTTTTAAAATTTAAGTTTACACTTTAAGACATAAAACCAAATAAAATAAAAAGTAAGAACATAAAAACTTAAAAAAAAAACAAAAAGCAAAACTTGAAAGTAAATCTAAATCTTTAATTGACCAAAGACTAAAATACGAAATAGGAATTGAAGAATAATACTGTTTTAATTGTGTGTACTTGAGGTGTAATAAATTTAATATGCTCAATAAACGTCTTCTATTCTATAATACGACAAAATAATAATACTAAAATAATGATGTTAGGTGAAAGGAACAGTATGGTAAAGGGTACCTGAGCTGTTATTTGAAACTATTAATAAACATAAATATTGGCACTATATATGTATATTAATTTATATAATTTCTGCTAATTTACATTGCCAGATTTTATTAATTTAGAACCAGTAGTTTCGGAGATCAGCCCGCACAAATAACGAGATACGAGATTTTCATAATATATGGATAATGTCTGACGGAGACGGCAAACTCATTAAAAATAATGGAAATATAAACGTTTATTAAATGGTTTTCAATTGTTGAACTATCTCACTTAATGACATTTTAACCATCGGTAATATGCGTATACGTTTGGACATATTATACTCATCAAATGCTCAATGCATTTATATTTGAACATCCAGGAGTATGAGAAGAAAATTGCTATCGAACTCGGCAAAAAACTCATTGAAAATTCCAACACATTTCAATAAACGTAAGCAGTACCTCACTCTTAACTACCTTCTAAATGTTTCAAATCGATTACTTTTCAATCGGTTATTATATTATCGACATCGCTAGCTAATATGTTCGCTAATCTAGTTCCAAATAGATTAAACGTGACTTTATAAATAATGTGCCACCATCTGGGGAGCAGCCCTAAAACTACATTGATACAACTGGAGGGAGCACAAAGAGCTATTTTAAAAGTTTCTGAACTCTTCCGTATCGCTATCCCACAGAATTCCTTATTAAACAGTCGAAGGTATTGACAGTGCGTCAATTATTTATACTCAATACAATTTTACAACAACATTCGTTACTGACCTACCAATCTTGTAGAAGTGGCTCCAACCCCGTCGAAAGCTTTGACTAAATTCACACTACTGTTTTCTCGAACCGCTTCTTCTTACACCTTGGCGGTTTCTTGTATAATAAAATTGCTAGACTACTGATAATATACAACCTGACTAAGAAATTGTGTAAGTCCAAAGTAGCTTCTACAAGTAAATCACTATGAAACAGAATTGTTACTCAACCATTTGCTATCACAACTACACGCACAGTACACACACTCAAACAGAATTGTCACTTAACCATTTGCTATCACAACTACACGCACAGTACACACACTCAAACAGAATTGTTACTTAAGCATTTGCTATCAATACTACACGCACAGTACACACACTCAAACAGAATTGTTACTTAACCATTTGCTATCACATCTAAACGCACAGTACATACACTCAAACAGAATTGTTACTTAACCATTTGCTATCACAACTACACGAACAGTACACACACTCAAACAGAATTGTTACTTAACCATTTGCTACCACAACTACACGCACAGTACAGACACTCAAACAGAATTGTTACTTAACCATTTGCTATCACAACTACACGCACAGTACACACACTCAAACATAATTGTTACTTAACCATTTGCTATCACAACTATACGCACAGTACACACACTCAAACAGAATTGTTACTTAACCATTTGCTATCACAACTACACGTACAGTACACACACTCAAACTGAATTGTTACTTAACCATTTGCTATCACAACTACATGCACAGTACACACACTCAGACCGACATGACCACACTTACATAATGCTTACATACTCCTATTTTTGCTAATTTAAATTTTACTTACCACAATAATTGTACAAAAGCGTATGTATTCAATGTAGATTAATGTATTTCAATGTAACAATAAATACCTAACCTGAGGTGACCTGGTGACGTGAATTACGCGCCCCCATAGCCTAGTTCAGGCACCAGTACCCCACAATATAACCACTACTAACTCACTTTTATTGTTAATGTCTAAAAATGTATTGTGGAGAAATAAACAAAATAGATTTTAAAAGAATAAGTACCCACCACGATTCAAGCCTAGTGGTGGCGGAGGGCTCAGTAGCCCAGAGTGAACCCAACGCGCTGAAACGGGGTCTACTCTTTGCGGGCTACAAAGAGCAGCTTGTGCATCTAATATGTCCTGCACCGCTTGCCAGCTTTTATAGATATAGCCGTAACCTTGCTTATGAAGATATCTCTAATTGTGTTATAAAGCGTCACAGTTAGCTAACGCGATAATCTTTGAAATACTGGTCCGAATTTGATTTAAATTTCCGAACTTTATGTGTTAAATAAATAGCCCATTTATCGAGGAAGACTATAAGCCTTAGCTATATCACGCTAAAAGCAAGAACGTAACCATGGATTGCAGCTAATCAATAAAGGAATAAAAAAGGAAAAATAACCTACCTCTTCTGCAATCAAATGGTCCCCATGCAGTTCGCCCAAACTCGGTCTCTTCAGCGCTCGTCGCGAGTTCCTGTAGTTCTCCATACGCGGCAGGGCTTCCCTTGTCAGCTGTGCCAGGGACCTCTTCCTCCGCCACCCCGCGTCATGGAGCCACGTGTCGGGCTCCTGATTTGCATCGCCATTTTCCACTGTCTCCACGGACGACCTGATCGGTCGCGAGATAACACTTGCGCCCATGTGTATACCATTCTTCTTGGACTCCCCATCCACTTTGGACACTGAGAACCTGGAAGAAAATGAAAGCAATTATCGCAATTTAGAGATGGCCACGATACGATTGGGGTCATATTGATTGCGAAGGCGTAGAGCTGATGTTTTTGAAGAATAACATCGTTTTGGGATTCCGTATTCAAATGGCAAAAACGGAAGCCTTACAGTTTCGTCATGTTCGTCTATCCATTCGTCTGTCCGTCCATAACACACAGACGTTTTAGTTGGACATTATGGGCATATGCAGTAAGTTTGAAAAATGATAGATAGGTGGTATTTTATGAACCGCTACAAAACCTAAGACATCAATATGTGAACCGCAAAAAAAATATGTAGTAATTTTGTAGCGCTTCTTATTTCAAATTTAATAAGAAAAATATAATTATTAACGGCAGCCCATAAGGTTACGATGAGACCATTGTGACAAAGGCAACTAAATAAAATGAGAATAACAAAATGGTAGCCCATACATGTAACTGAGGGCTGATTTTTTTTTCCAGAAAAGATAGCCGTATGGATTGTCATTGATAGTTCTTTCCAAATGGTATGGGGGTTTAAGAAAGTTTTATGATTACTAAGATATTATTATACTTTATGAGATATTCGCTTTGAAAGTAGTAAAAAGTGTAAAATTTTATTGCAAGCATTTCGTCATGCAACAAGGTTTTTTCATCGGGATCTAATTCTGACCGCGGCGTAGTCATTGCAGCTGCCAGAACGGTTCGTCGGACCGGCGTTCACTAGTAGTCTGAGCACCGAAACCTAATAATCGTCACTCCGTTTGTTGCGTGAGATTTTAAAACTTCAAATTGGTACGTAACTTTTTTTAGCACAAGTCATGCAGTTGGAACTACCGCATACATGACACCGCCAAGCGGCAGCGACGTTGTCGCGCTTCGTGTGGAGGCGGAAAGGAGAGGAACGTATCTGCATGACAATAAAGCTTATGTCTATAGGCGTCGGTAGTCGTCGAAATGGTCTGATTACTCGTTTGACCCATATACTATATACTAAAAAAAATTTTTTTCTTTATAGGATAGGAGGTCAAACGAGTAATCGAGCGTTTTGACGACTACCGATGCCCATGAACATCAGCATAATTATGCGGATGCGTTGCCCTTATACTCACCTCCCCCAGGGGCCACCGGCTACTCACAAACCACACGAAACGCACCACCGTAGATGTCACTTTACGGTGGTATCAAGTGACCGAGAGGTACCTCCCCGGTCGTGCCGGCCCATAGGAGGATGTAGTGTCATGCACTGTGCATGGCACTACCTCCGACTATGCATGGCACTACCTCCGACTATGCATGGCACTACCTCCGACTATGCATGGCACTACCTAAGACACAAAAGTCTTCGCTAGTGCGCTGTAATGAACTGTTATGGCATCTCTGTGAAAACAAACAGAGTAAAATACCTGTTGTCTTCCATTTTGTCGGCCGTGACGTTGGAGTGTGTGTCAGTTTGTGTTTAACAAGCGCGATAACTCCAATTAATAACACAATCTCTGCGTCGATTTGCTGTCCAATTCATAGCTTCGATTTTTCTTGTTACTGTAAATGAAATAAAAACAAATTGACATACATAATTCCTACTAAAATATTTTGAATGAAAGTCGTTAAGATAAATTATACATCGCGGTTTCGATATCTGTATACCGGACGTTGATAACGTCAAGTCGGCGCGCTGGTACAGTGTTCCGACGTACTGATGTAACGGGGAACAAATGAGAGGGGAACGGGGACGGCTTGACATTTCGTCGAGGTCTGCATGTAATCGTGTACCTGCTGGTGGTCACGAAGCCATAGAAACTGTTGAAAAATCCATTAGAAATCTTTGCTAGAGCGAACATAGCACGGCTCCATTAACCGCCAAATGAGGACAAAAGCAATAAGTGGCCATGCCGCATTGCAGCCGAATTGCGACAACGCGACCAAGGAGGTACCTCGCGCTCACATAACACCACCTGAAAATGACAGCTGTACTGCCGCGATTCGTGCGGTTTGTGAGTAACCGGCGGCCCATTGGAGGGGTATACGGCGAAGGCATGGAGGGACACGCATTCACATTACAATAATAATGCGGACGTCTACGAGCGTTGTCAGTTGTCAAAAAACTCCGATTTCTCCTACCCTAAAAATAAATTGAATTAAAAGAAAATGTAATAAAAAGTGAATTACATTTTATTATTACTAATGTAACATAACTTTACTGGTTAGTTTGTTCAGTCATTCAAAATACATTTTAAAACAATCCACATTTTAATAAGTAAATCCGAATGACGTTTAAATTGTGATGAAATGTAATGTAAATATCACATGTAATTAGATAGAATATCTATTTCTATTTATTTTGATAATCGAAATATCTTCTATACGTAAATATTTCCAAAATGGCGTGGTGGCGTTCGCTAGTTTGACCTCCAGTAAAGATAAAATAAAACATTCTTATTTCTCAGCAATTCCACTTATTATTTGCATTTTAACTGGAACGCTGGATGAGTATTCCACCATGATCGCATAACAAGTTGCGAGCTTTTGCGCCGGTTCAATCCGGTTGCGACTGGACACACAGCCTCAAACCAGTACGAGGAGATGACTGTGCCTTCGCGTTCTGTCGACACGTTGCGAACATTCAACAACTTTAGAAACGATGGACTTAGAAATATTATTTAGAATGGTTATCTATCTTTTTCTTTAAGTATAGGGGGCAAACGAGAAATCGGAGGCCATGAACATCCGCATAATTACTATGCCGATGCGTCCCTCCCCACAACGGGCCACCGGCTATTTGCAAACCGCACGAAACCCGACACCGAAGATGTCACTTAAGGCGGGTATCATGTGAGCGAGAAGTATCTCCCCGGTCGTGCCGGCGTCCAATTCTGCTGCAATGCAACATAGCACTATCTCTTACTAAGACTAGCTGTACTGCTATAACAAAGTTGAAAAGTTTTATTGGTTGTTTCTTTGAACGCGCTGCTCTACTCTCATACTACAGGCATGAATTAAAAAATGCTGTTTGTGTATCATACCTACACCCATAAAGCCGGCTACAGGCCATATATCATGACGCAACGACCGAGGGAAGGAGTTACGCGGGTAAAACCGCGGTGCATTGCTAATTATATGTTAAAGCTTGTTTTGTTTTTTTCCTTTACTTGGTTGAAAGCGCTTATCTCAGGAACTTCTATGATAATTTACATTTTTTTTTTCGATCTTACCGATTTACGGAGTAATATTGTGTACATATTCCGATGACTAGGAGATGAATGCGATGGTCACGCGACTGAAACCGCAGCGTTGTCGCTGTTCAATTAATATGAGATCTCGGATGACGTTGGTCTGCCATTCCAATTAATTTGTGATGTGGTCTCAAAGACTTGAATGAATCATCCAATTGTGTCCTACGTCTTGACAATTAGCGACATTGGTATGGACACAGTTCAAGTGATGCACGCGTTGTTTGTACAGCTATTCGACACAGAGCGAACGTTACTCCAAAGACGTTTAACATTGACGTCGACAAATATCGGTTGTAACACAAAAACGACAACACATCATCACGCCAGCTCCCAAAAGGGGTAATAGTTCGTAGTAGTACGTAAGTAGTCGCTTGTAACATGATATCGTGGAAACACTTCGGATATGGAAGAACATTTTGGGAAATAACATTGAGTCGTTAAAGATAAACATAAGCTTTAAAACATAAGCCTTAAGGTTAAAGCTTGGCTCAGACTACGACACTATACAGTACTGTGCACCGTATGAGCACTGATATTCACGATAAAATGTTGACGAGTCCTACGATAAGAATATTTTGACATGAAGTCGTCTTGTAAATTGATAACGCTGCATGCACCAAAGAGTATGACGTCAGCGTAACGTTCCGAGTCATAGTAATGTTTAGGATGAGCGGAGCCTGCGAGAGAGAGAGAGAGAGAGAGAGAGAGAGACAGAGAGAGCGTAACGAGTTGTCCCTACCACAGCATCGCGCGATGCGTTCACTGATGAAATAGAGAACTGTGTTCATTCATAAACCGACTTCATAAATTGCTTTTATTTCTTCCTTTTTGAAGACTACCCAGGCCCATAAATATGCCTATAATTACTATTCCTCCGATTCAACGAGCCACAGGCTACTTACAAACTGCACGAAACGCGACACCGAAGATTTCACGGTAGTATCATGTGATCGAAATGTGCCCCTGCCCGGTTGTGCCGACCCAATTCCGCTGCGATGCAGGTGGCAGTATCTCTTACTATTTTTGTTTTAACATGATCAAAATCTTACGCTAAGCATAAAAGACAGATATACGCGTTTATAATGTTTGTGTGGATGTTGTATGACGTACTTCCACGGTGTTACGTGCTCATCTGTAACGGAAGTTGTTATTTCTCAGCGGTATTCTGTGAGCGGGAGGTGCCTCGGTTGTGCCGGCGCAGTTCCACTTCTACGGACCACCTCTTTCTATGAAAATGATGCTGGGGGACAAGACACAATTCGTCAGCCTGAAAATCCACCTCTTTTATCAATTATGATTATTATATAACAAACATGACTTCTTTAGTTTTCTAATGTGCTTAAAAAGTATCACAATAAATATACTTTTACGGATTTCATCCCCATTTAAAATAATTAATTATTTAACTTGCCCGACGTTTCAGAAGCTTTACAGCAGCTATGGTCACGGGTGGACTAAAGTGACAGATGTCCTGATGTCACAAATTTCGATATAGAAGATGGCTGGATTCTTTCCTCTGCTTGGAACCCAGTAATAAACATAATCAAATCAAAAACTAAACACAACACCTCGAGACAGCGAGATATAAGTACAGTTTGCTTTAATCGGCACAACTAAATAATTATAATTCTTCCGGTACTTTTAATAATTTGTGACATCAGAACATCTGTCATTTCAGTCCACCCGTGGCCATGGTAGCTGTAACGCTTCTGAAACGTCGGGCTATTTAAATAATTAAATAAGCCGTGATAAAATCCGTAAAAGTAGTTTTATTGTAATAAGTAACATTCGCGTAAACTTAACACTGTCAATACCTAATAAGGAATTACTATTTTTATATTACAAAACGTGTAATCTACTCATTTTAAAGTGCATTATTAAACTATACTAATATTATAAAGTTTGTTTATTTGAACGTGCTAATCATAGGAACTACTGGCCCGAATCGAAAAAACATCTTTATGTTAAAAATTCATTTATCGAGGTAGGAGACCATGAGATTACGACTAATAGGGCCGGAGAAACGCGGTGAAAACCGCGGGATGATGCTAGTCTAAAATATGCTATTTAATAACATATTTTCAAAATATACAGGTCAAGCGCAATGCGGCGCCTTCGGCAGTTTTGACAACAGTGTCTTCTGTGGCAAGCAATCAATTAACATATTTTCCCATAAGGCAATTGTTGACACCGCCACACGTTTGAGAATATGTTATGTACCTGGGTATGACACAATAGTTTTTGAAGTTATAGTTATTTTGGTGCGTGAGGGCAAAATATTTTTCCCATTGTATTTTTCGCATACTGTCACGTAAAACGGACACCCTGAAGTTAGCTATAGTAAAGTATTGACTCTAAATGTTTCTTAAAAAGTGTGAGAACTGTATTGTATAAATGCTCAGATTTCTAGTCTGTTCTCCTGTACTATTAAAAAAAAATGTCACCACCTGTTACATGTACACTTTAATCGATTAGAAATGGGCACGGTCTCACATAATGTAAAGACTAAACGTATACTCTGACTAATAGTAGATAACATAGATAGGGTAAAGAAGCCATAGGCAGGCGTGTGAGTGCGAGTGTCCGTGCTGGTGAATAGGGAAGGAAGATGAGAATGTATCTTCGTCTAGTCCATTTCGCATGCGCATTACGAAGATTAATTAAATAAGAAACTGTGTTCAGTGTCAACAGGAGAAACGAGCACGTACAATTTATATATGTTGACAAACTTATGTTTCCGGGAACATTACATACATTTTATATGAAACAAACTACACATATAAGTTTGTAACGGATTTTTCCAATGACATAACTATAATTTGGCAACTTCTAACAATTGAAGTCCTGTGATTGTGTGAAAATATACTGAAAATTTCGACTCTCTAGCTAGCACGATTCATGAGACATTCGGTTGACAGACGGACAGACGGAAATCTGAATCATTGTAATAGGTTTCAATTTTTTCCCCTACGGAACCCTAAAAAGAGAGACAGATAGTAGACCACACATGCTTTCTCTTTCGACATATACGGACGATTTTTAGGCTGGCTGCCCTTCTCTAAATATATTACGAGTATCTCTATGACCTTAACACTAACAAACATTAAAAGGAAAATAAGGACGCATTGGTTCAAAGCCAACTGGTGCTTTGAGTTATTTGGTTCTCATCGTCCTTAAATGTCCTTGTGTTGTATTTTCGTATCACAAATCTTTACTATATGTATCAAAAGCCCTGTTGTTCCTCTTAAACATATTACGTGAAATTAAAGGGTATAACGTTACAGAAATTACAAGACAGTAAAATGAGATATTGGCCAATTAACAAAAATAATTAAATAAATAAATATTTAAAAAAATGTTTACAATTACGTGAGTTTCTGTTCAAATGCCTACGGCACCACAGCTGACTGTTACGTGACGAGCTAATAACATGTCGTTTACTCGGGGTCGTAAACATCTCCAATGCGGTGATTGGTCCACCAAACTCATCAGGCCAAAGGTAGATTTTAATTTACTAACTATAATAATTTTTAAATTATAATAATTTTGTCATGATTTAATATATATTTTATATTTTTGAGCTGAACAGTACAACAAAATGACATGCATTTTTAGAATTGAATACCGGCTCCGATTATTCACTTGGCAGAAACAACAGGGTTTTTGTTACATTTTGTATATAAGAATCTTATGTCACGGTGTTAGTCCGTTGTTATGTTGATATTCAGATATTAACACCAGCTACCATTTGACCGCATGAACGTCTCGCGGCCCGAATCGTCAACGCTCAAGCTCTTTCCAGCCAGCTTGATTCACTTGGAGATCTGTTACTTCGCTATAAATATTTTATCGTACTTTCCACGGGGAGTATTCCGAGGAATTATTCGGATTGGAAGTCCACAAAAGTACGATTTAGGCGCAATTTCTTCTTGTGCAGTACTACATTGTGGAATCAGCTGGCGTCAGGGGAATTTCCGGACCGGTACAACATAGGGATCTCAAAGGAAAGAGCTCGTTATCTCAAAGGCCGGAAACGCAACGGGGACACCTCGGCTTCCCGACAGCTTGTTTTTACCGACCTTAGACTATATAAAATATTGCTGTTTGCTCATAATAAAAGTGTTTCATTATTTGTTAAACCTGCCACAGGCACCCCTGGTCTGTTATGACATTTTCTGTCTTTTGCTCCCATTAGTTAAGCATGTTACATAGACACAAAATCTAGGTATTTATATGTAGTGAAGTGATTGTTTCACAATAAGAAATATTGTTCGTAGTGCTAACTTTGATACTAACTAAATTATTGATCGCCAAATGAAAATTGTTACAACCCAGTCAATCCTTTTTTTTTTTTGTTGACTCGAGGGAACGTACTTACGCGCCTTCACTGGCCCTGGGTGGGGTCCAGTGGTGTGTGGGGCTCGCGGCACATTATAGTGCAGAATACCCACACAAACCACCGCGAGTGCCATCAGTGTCGCCTTTGATGAGCTGCCCCAGAACAACAAATCATCTGGGCACCTCGACGGCTAGTCAGACCCCTAAGAGACCGACTCCATCTCAGCAGACGGTTGCCCCGCACTACAGGACAACCCCACCGACTTTTGGACAGTGCAATGGGGCGACGTTCCCATCCTCGCCCCTTGCCCCATGCGCAAAAGCGGCTCCACCTGTTGCTCTTTTGTTACCTCTTCTTATAAGAGGGGTAATAAGAGCGATCCTCCACCCGCTCTTTAGCCCCCTCTTCTTATAAGAGGGGTGCAAAGATCATCCCCTTCGGTTCAATTGGCTTCGCCCAGGGTTTCTGGGATCACCCCAGGCTGTTAAGCCCCACCGCCATGACAAGGCCTGAACCATGGTGGGGACACAGTTAGTCCAAAAGTCTTTAGTCTAAATTGACTCTATATATTTTATTAAAAACCGCGACACACAGCTAATCGTCTAAAGTACTACTAATTTTGGAATAATACGAGAGTTATGATTCTAGAAATTCTAAAATAGAGGAAACATGGCAGCTCGCCAGTAGTAAGTAAATGATTCCGTAAACACAACCCTGCGGTTATGTTACGATTTTTGTCACTGATCTGATTGCGAAGCTTAGCAAGAGATCTTTTAGCAATTGTTATCATTGCCACAAAGACCGGAGGGTCCCCGATTCTCACGTCGAGGACAGCTCGCGCGCGACATCATCGGCGCTGACGGAGTGAATGGCTCATGGAGAGGATCAGAGTCAATTCATACTAGCGCAGAGTCGAAGCGCATCGAAGCGTCAATCCGAAACTTAATATAGCAAATTCACCCTTATTTCCACAATGTAATGCACATATTCTTCCAAGGAAAAAAAAAGACGCGCGAATTCACGCGCATTCGAGGGAATTCGCGCCTGCGCGCGAGCAACTCTGATTGGTGCGCGCGCATTCGCGCGAAGCCAAGCGGCTATTAGGCAAACTACGTGCCGTCTGGTCAGTCGGCAATCGGAATCGGACGGAAAAAATTTCGCAATTTTCTTTTTCTTTTTTCTGCGTATTCTTCTTATTCAACTTCTGATATAAGCAACATCATAGCAAGATCAATGTCAACCATTTTATACGAGTTTCAACAGCGAGATTCAACTGGCAACTGGTGTCCATCACTAATGCCACGAAAAAGCGCGCATTCTCGCGCTAATTCACGCGAATACGCGCGCATTCGTGCGACTTCGTTTTGTTTGTGAGGAATTTGACGCTTCGATGCGCTTCGACTCTGCGCTAGTATGAATTGACCCTCAATGAATGGAACACACACGGAGATCATATTCCCACCTGGTAAATGGACGCCCAACACTTCGTCTTCCTAAACGTGGCCTACACTCCAGCATCTTTGCCACGTTTTTTAATTTTGAAATTGAACATAAATATTGGACAACTTTTTTTTATAATATACTGGCACTGTAAGTAAACGAGGCATTGGATCCTTCTGACGACTGCCCATGCCCATTGACATCCGCATTATTGTCATGCAGATGCGTTGCCTCCCTTCCTCCTCTGCTCCAATTGACCAACGGCTACTCACAAATATCACGAAACGCGACAGCATAGCTGTCACTTTACGTCGGTGGCGTTAGCGAGCGACACCCTCTCGATCGTGTCGGTCCAATCTAGCTGTAATGCAGTATGGAACTAGCTCCTACTAAATCGTAAAATTATTATCATCACAACCTTAAATAATATAATCTATCATTTACTTATAAATTCACGTAACAGTAGGAAAATGTTTTAGAATATTGTTTGCGTTGTGCAATTTCAATGTTGTGCCACAAGGGCTCGTCCACAGATCTATGGCGATACACTAAAAATAATAAAAAACATACACTTGAGTCGTAGTGTGAGGAAAAGTTTGAGTTTATCTACAAACGAGCTTAATAATGTTTCCGACTAGCTACAATATAGCCGATGATGAAAAAATATATAGTCTATACTAATAATATGAGGCTGAAATGTTTGTTTGTTTGAACGCGCAAATCGCAGTCACACACACACACACAAACAGAAAAGGTATTTTTGTGTTGAGCGTCCATTTGTCGAGGAAGCTACAACAAATAGGACTGGAGTTACGCGTGTGAAACTTGTGTTCAATGTTTGTTCATCCTAGGAAAGGACCGCTAGTAAGTATCGTCTCAACTAGGGGCCCATAAATTACTTGGATAATTGCAATTTGTTGCAATATCCACGACGCCCTGGGTCCTCGGAGCCTTTTTACGCCTACCGACGCCCACGCACATCAGCATAATTACTATGCCGATGCGTTGCCCTCCTATCCTTCTCCCCTCCAACGGACCACGGACTACTCACAAACCGCACGAAACGCGACACCGCAGACGTCTCTTTACGGCGGTATCATGTGAGCGAGAGGTACCTCCCTGGACATGCAGGTCCAATGAATGTTTTTATTTTTAAAATGAGTATTTATAAAATTTGTGAGGATGTTGTGTCCACGGTCGTATTGGCTTCACTGTGGACTGCAAGGGCTCCTTATAATAATAATGTCGTCCCATCCGAGAATATCCACTAAAGAGGCCATATCTATAGAGCCTAGACATCTGCGCAGGATATAAAGTGCAACCTTAATATAACGTACCTCAATATAACGACTCCCTCGATTTAACAGATTTTTCGTATTCCCCTTGAATTGTCCACAAGAGTCCTTGTAAAATATCCCTTTGCATTACGAACATTTTTTCCGAACAACCTCTTTATAACGATTTTCCAAGTATCATTAAAAACCTCTAATTAACAAATTTTGTCAACCCAAAACCTTTATATAAAGTTCCCACCAATGTATGATTCTTAATCTCATAATACGTGATTCATGTCGCGACAGGTTTCGACATGCTTTTGTAAAACAATCATTGTTGTTTGAAGGAAAGTAGTGTAAGTACCGCTTACCTCTTTATAAGGAATTTTAGACTAAAACCTATACATAACAAAATTCATTTCAACGAATCGACATAACGAATATTTACTTGTTCCCTTCCGATTTGTTATATCGAGGTTGCACTGTATAAATAGTGCCACAAGTGTATGCAGACACAATGGCGCTCTATTCCCTCAATCTCCTATTCTGATAGCATAACAGTCCGATACGACCGGAGCGAGGACACGACCGTACTTTCCGAGGATGTAACTTCCTCCCGGCCTGTTATTAGAAATAGAAAACCTCAATATTTTAAAGCTCGACCTGGGTCTCGAAACCAGGACGTCGCGTCTGTGTTTGAACATGGTAACCACTGCGCCACGAAGCAGTTGGCACCTTATACAAAATATTCTATATATTATTATTTCTACATTGTAAACAATAATGCGAGTTCGTGGTCACGTTGGTAACGTGTGGTTCGTCGCAGTTTTGTTCTGCTTCGATAAAGATGAACTCATGATACAGATTTGAGAGATAATTTCACAGCGGCACTATCTGATGTCCTTTATTGTTACAGTGACGTCATGTTATAATGATATACCAAGTGCGTGTCGACCTCTTACGTGTAGGGTTCTGTACACACTGGTGATACCGGGTCAGAGCATGACAACACAATAGCATTAATTTTGTATAGCTGTAGTACCAGTTTAAGTCTATAGAAATAATAACGAAAACCGCCATATCTTTTTTAATTTGAGAACGTCTGTACCGAATTTGATGGTATTTTTTGCATTCGATATAGCACGGCCAAGGTTTATGTGTAGGATTGGATAGGCCAAGGCTTTTATATGATTTGATTTTTAGAATCGAATGAAACAATATATTGTTTGAAACATTTTACTTAAATGAGTAAAAGTGCGTTGGAAAATCTTAACATTGCAGGTTTGACAGTTCTACACATTTCCGTGACAGCAAATTCTTGTGACAGGACAACATGTGTCGGAACAGCTAGTAGATAGATAAATATTTGATTGTCAATATCGATAATATTACTGCACATTGATAAAACTAATATTATGTAAAGAATGTGATTAGGTGCCTTTTGTCTTTGGAGTCCTAAGTACTTGCAGTAAATATTGCACAGTCGAAAGGAGCGAGAGTCATATGTGTCTAGGATGAAAATAGACGAGACAAGAAGCATGGTCAGTAAAGCGTGCGTTGCGTTCAGAAAGTTCAGGCATTTCTAGATTTTGAGGGGAGGAATGGAAACAGTCGACGTACGGTGTACGCACTGCTGTGCTGTAACTGGATGTGCCGAAAAGGTAACCGGGGCAGCGCAGACAAGACATTGGAATGCGGAGACGCTACGCGCAAATTGCCCTGCTTCTGAGCATGCAATGGGCATGGGAACCTGATCTATTGCACGGTCCCCACACCAGAACAGGCTGGTTTAGGTAATTTTACCCCCCTTTTAAGAAGAGGGAACTAAAGACGAAATAAAGAGAAGAAGAAGAGACGGCGCTTTTGCGCACGGGGCAAGGGGTGCGAATGGGAACCTCACATATTAGTGGGGTTGTCCAGTAGTGCGGACAAACCCATCTGTGGAGGTGGCGCCGGTCCTTTAGGGGACTAAATGGTCATCGAGGTGCCCTCATAATTTGTCGTTACAGGGCACCTCACCAAATGCGGCATTGATGGCACTCGCGTGGTTTTTGTATGTACGAATACCCATTCGGCACTACAATGTGCCGCGAGCCCCACACACCATTGGACCCCACCCAGGGCCCTAAATGCGTTTCCATGCGCCAGCAGAAAAAAAGGTTGTCTTAACAGCCCTCTGTTGGAGGTACCCATTGCCTTATGAGGGATTGACCAGTCTCCGACGTGCCCTGTTGGAGATAGATCCGGGATAACTCAGTACAGGCGGCCGCTGGCTCCCGCGGAGTTTTAATGGGTATTCAGCACAACCGCGACTCCCACATGGCCCATCTGTTCCCACATAGGACCGGGAATGGCAGTGCGCAAATGTATTTCCCAGCGAAACCAACAAAAAAATCAAAACAAAAGGCATACCTCGATGACGCATTTGATGACGAAAGTCCTAACCAATGCGCTTTCCCGGTGACGACCTGCGGCTAAACGTGGCCTCTATATTTAGAACCGATCCACAAGTTTTTTAACGAAGTTCTCTTTATCAGCAAACTGTGTGGGTTGTTTCTTGGACGTAACTACCGCAATAGAATACGTAACAAAGTCATACGTCATTGGACTGAAGTGTCCGATATCACGCGAAGGACAAACTTATTGAAGTGCAGTAACATCGTGTTCTGCATTGCAAATTGTGAGAGATCTGCGAAGAGTTCTATGTGTTAATATATCAATCTATATATTATAATACGAGATAATAATACGAGAAGGAAAAGTTCCCATCCATTTTTTAAAGAGTTGAAAGTTATCGAAGTGACAGTTGAAGTTGTGTATAAAGCGAAAATTTTGCTTTAGATTATATTCGTTAAATAAAATACACATTATAGCACGCATGGATTCGCTTGTGTGCCAAGCTGCATGGGAAGGGCTGGTGCCATGCATGGTGCATGACATCCTCCTATGCAGCGGAGATGGGCCGGCACGACCGGGGAAGTACATCTCGCTCACATAATACCCCCGTAAAGTGACATCTCCAGTGTCGCGTTTCATGCGATTTCTTAGTGGCCGGAGGCCCATTGAGGGGGCGGAGGAGGGCAACCCATATGCATATTAATAATGTGGATGTTCATGGGCGGCGGTAGTCGTGGAAAGGCTCCGAATTCTCGTTTGCCCCCTATTCTAAATTAAAGAAAGATACATTTTAGAGAACATGTGTCACCTGTCAAACAAAACTTTTACTCTCAATTATTAAAAAAAAATCTTTTTATAATTGAGGCCGAAGTTCGATTGCTGAAAGATCGCTAGTACCATATAAATGATCTCGTAAAATATTTTTCATCAAGGAAAGGCACCTTATCGCAGCTACTGGGTTTTTCAATTCTATGAATATCCAATATCCTTAGACGAGCGATTGTTGTAATTGCGTCTATATAATAGAAATCTCGGAAATGGCTTCAATGATTTTCATGAAATGTACCAGGTAGGGGATTTCAAGGTAGGTTGCATTTTTGGAATTTTCATTTTCACTCTGTTTTTAGGCACTGAAATACTGCTACAAAGTCATAGATTAATGAGAATATGAAGGCAAATTCCGCCAGCATCCACAAGGTCATAACAACTCAGGTCCAGCCCAGGAAATATACAATATAAACAACTTCATACTGAAATGTTATTCTAAAGCATCCGTAACTTAACATCCATAGTTAATTCGTTGACAGTGAACCGTGCGCACGCGTCTCTACAGCTTATTATGCGTTATCGCACGATCAGTGATTCTAAACCTTTTTTCCCCGCTTTATGTTTGTACTCCGTATAACAAGATGTTTAAATGTTAAAACTATAGATGGAGTATATACGCGGGAACCTTTGATACGCGGGATATCGTCGATTGGATGACAATAGGAAAGCAACATGGAAGTGTCCTTCATGCTGAAAAATCCTCAACTCCCCAGGTTAAATTACTGGACAGATTTGGATACCGTGCTCGGCGAACTAAGACAAAGCTCTCTTCAGGTATTAAATCCAAACTTGCAGAGCCAAAAAGTAATATATATACCTGACCTGATCGAGATATGAGAGAATGTCATCCATCGACTCTGTTGATAATAGGATTGCATCGCTCTTGGACAAATTAATGGAAATATAGAAGGACTAATACAAGCCCTTGTGAAAACAGAAAAGGAAGTTGAGAATCTCCATAGTCGTGTCCTGCGCCTCGAGACTCAGTTGCGTGAGAATGAACGAAAGTCTAGTCTTTACAATATTTAAATTAAGGGAGCAAATAAATTACACAGCTAGAGTCCCGATGAGGAATGATAAAAAAAGAAGAGAGATGTTAAGTCTTCCTGAATGAACAGTTGACAGTGGAGCATAAAATATTCTTGAATAAAACTAAAGCGTTGGCGAAGGGGCGGGCATTTATGTTCATATTGGTAACGGGCTGAAAAATACGTGCCCGAAAAAATACAAGTTCTCCCATTATTGTCCGACTCCGAACGAATGTACCGGGTCAGACCTAACAAAATTTTAAACTTTCTTGAGTGCTATTTAGTACTACTTGTAATTCTTGAATTTATTTCTTATGTTGCTATCGCTCTAAATTGTTTGGAATCTCTGTCGTGTGCACTCGCCGCTTTGCCCTGCATGTGTAATTCTGACAGTTACCTACACTAGCCAGTCGGCTGACCGTTCGCCGCTATTCAATTAAATCTTAGCGCTTGTTTACCATTTGAAACTATTAAGGTACTTGCCTTGTATGCTAATTCTCCCTATTCAGCCACATAATATAATAGTGCTTGTTTAAAATAATAAGTATTTATTACCAAAAAGTTCGCGGCTTAGGAACTAAAACTACAGTTTTTTTTTAATAGGAATATGTGTCTAGTCTTAGTGCTTATGATAATGTGTGCCTCACGGAGATATGGCAAAAAGACACCATAGTGGACGGTGACTTGTTTGATATTCGATATTTATTGTGGAGATCTCTAGAAACTATTTGGATTGGAAACAATATATAGGGTGTGGGGTAGTAACCCACAAGCTTTCCGCTGATGATACCCACTCCATCGAGCACTCCCGCGATTTCACGGCGAACTACGAAGCATATCATACCACGAATCATACCACGAATCATACCACGATTCATACCACGATTCATATCGTAGTTCGTCATGAAATCTCGGTCGACTGCCCGATGGAGTGGTTGTCGTCAGCTGAAGGGTTGTGGTTACTATTACGTTGCGCAATATGAAAGAGATGACTATGTAACCAAAACGACTCAATTACAGTCGAACGTAAAACTTTTATCAGGAGTTTAGCTAATACAATTTAGAGTTACAAAACCCACGTGATAAATTTGGTGATTTCCATATACCAAACTTTGTATGGTCTCCACATAGCGATTGTCTGTCCTTTTCTCCGATTAATACATTCGGTTCGCATGTGAGTGAAGCATTTGATGAATTAAGTACTGCAACCTATTATAATATAACTATTTTTCTATTTTTGTTTATCGAGCATGGCCCACCACACTTTCCCACCGCTGCTAATCCCGTGTCTCCATGATCGACAGCAGCCAACACTTGTGACCACTTGATATGATCGCAGGGAGCGCGAGGGAGGGCCAAAAACCTCCTTGGGACCCGCAAACAACTTAATCAGAAGAAAGTGGGAGGAGCAGGAAATGTTTGCAATTTTTCTAATATTAACGACCGTGTTTTAGGTTTAGTATTTTCGAAACACGACGTCTCAATCATAAGCAGTGCTTTTCCATAAGTAGTAGAAGATTCCCAACGTAAATCAATCGTATGTGAGGTAAATTTTGCAAGTTTTCATGCTTTGAAACAACTACCATATAAAAAATTATGTCACTGAGCTGGTGATTATACATCAATCTGTACTAGTCTAGATGCTATTGATTGGGAAATTGAATTATGTTATAAATCTTTTCAAGATGTTGTCTCTTTCGAATACATTTACGCATTATGTAACTTGCATATTCGGTTAAAGATGGTTGCACCTTCCACTACATATATGTTATGGTTTAGTAAGCCTTTAATTAAAATGTTTGGTCCTTGCATATGAAATTGGCGTTTTTCGTACTGAGCTCTTTAATCACGAATTTCTCCGCTTTGGTAAGGAATTCCAAATTGAAATTAGTACAGCTCTTTACTCATGTATTTGTGCTTCGATGACCGTCATCCATTTGCTTTTTTTTCTGTTTGCATCACCCATTTTACAAAATGGAAAACTTAAAATATTTCCGCCGTGACACTAGTTCTGCAGAAACGATTCGAAGGGTGAATGATGTATACGGCGCTCGTGTTGCAGCGTTTTCATCCTGGAAATTTCGACCTGCAGAACATCCCCGTTAACGGCCTGAGACCCAAGTTCATAATGAAGAGTTTAACGCCACTATGGAAGCGGATCCATAACAAACCACGTCCGAATTAGCTGCAGGCTGCGATGTTAGTGACATTTAAGTTCATTGATGCATGGAAAACAATGTTTCATACTTTGATTAGTTAAGTATATTATATTAAAGAATATTCGACTTCATGTTCCTCCAATACAAAACGCTAAATTTCATATGTAAGGATCTAATATTAAAAGGAAAATATAAATACCATAGTAAATTTAAAATATAACAAATGAGATAACGATTTTTTTTTATTTTACGAAAACGCGCGTAATTGTTACAGATCCAGTGCTATAAATAATGCACAGAAAATATTGAAAATAATATTAAAACTAACCCGCGTGCTTTCTGCTCCTATCAGAAGAGATCAGACATATGTCTGGGGAATAAAAACTCTTCCTTTCTTAAAGATTCGGTTACCCTGTTGAAGTCTCAAGCGTTGAAGTTTTCCACCCACTTGAAGCTCTCAATTTTAGTGAGACAGTTGGACTACGCTTTGAGGCATTTATAGTTTAGCGCGAAGGTCTGTCTTGTCAATTACAATGAGAGAAAATTTCATGTCCTACCTCATAAAGCAGGTAGGGATACCGCAGACTTATGCTAGCGAATAGATGTGACGAACGGATATATGGACTGTCCCGGATTCTGACAGGCTAACGCACTAGCACTGCATCACTTCTTATACCCTGCCTGTTGCATGTGCATTCGGTGAGAAGAAACTACGGGCAGAATGCAATTGTTATTAGAGCATGTAAGTACTCCAAGGTGGTCTAGAGCTCAGAGAGCGATATCGACATATAGACTTGTTCAATACAACTACTAATAGTGTCAAGCGCGTGTTGAGCGACAGATATTTTACTTCTTTTATAAAAGATAAATAAGAACAATAATTATAAAAATATTTTGTTTCAAAACCAAAATATTGTAAATCTAAGTCATTTATTTGAAATATTCAGCTGTAAGTTTAAATATCACTTAATATGTTAATTTAAATAAGAGTATCCAAATGTAATCGTAAACAATTGTAATTGGCCTTCTTGATTTATTTTGATTTCATATT
>JAFELO010000396.1:261552-283485 GCA_017140195.1 Eumaeus atala | reverse complement strand
TAAGTGAGGCGTGACCGGATATATGTCTTGTAAATCCCCAGTTTCGTCCGTGTAGGAAGTCCGGACGCTAGTACCGGCCACAGCAAAGCGCGGGCTGTTCTCGTCTGGTTGACCGCTCGGTACACCTGCGAGCCCATCCGTAGCGCGCGGACGATACTGCATCCGAGATACACGACTGGGGATTCCCAAGACACATCCTGGCCTATGAATTTTAACCGCCCCGGTATGGAGCGCCTCTTGCTGACATATAGCGCCCTCGTCTTATCCACGTTGACGGACATGCGCCACCTGTCGAGCCACTCCGGCAACCGATCCAGCATGCGCTGCATGGGCCCAGTTGCGAGCTCAGGCTTTCGGGACAAGGTAACGTATGCGCTGTCGTCGGCGGACAGCTCGAGCATGACATCCACCTCACCCTCTCCCGAAGGATAATTGAGTGTGGGGATGTCGTTGGTGTAGGCCGCGTACAGGCAAGGGGATAGGCAACTGCCCTGTGGCACTCCGGCACGTATGGCCTTCACCAAGGAATGCCTCCGCTCCACCGTTACCCGGAAGGTCCTACTTTCCAAGAATGACGCCACTAGCCTTAGAAGCGCCAGCGGGACGCCGGCGTCCATTAACTTGTACAAGAGTCCCGGGTGCCACACCCTGTCGAAGGCCTTCTCCATATCGAGAAAGACCGCGACAGTTGGTCTCCCCTTGTTCATCTCTACAGACAAGTGGTGGACCACCCGCGTCAGTTGCAACGTGGTCGAGTGGCCGCTCCGAAAGCCGAACTGTTCATCCCTTATGGGAATGTACAGCTTCAGCCTCCGAAGCAGAAGCCTCTGAATGCTGCGATGTGGGACAGCAGCGTTATCGGCCGGTAGCTTCCGGGCAGGCTTCGGGACTTGCCCGACTTCGGCAGAACGATGACCCTCCCCTCTTTCCAGGTCTCCAGAAAGTAGGCCGTCCGGGGAATGTGTGAGAGCCACGGCTGCTCGCTTAGGCATCATCATCAGCGCTGGGGGTATATCGTTGTTGCCTGGAGCCTTGCGCCTCGAGAGGCGGAGTGCGACTTTTCGCAGCTCAGAGGGGGAGATGAAATCCGTTCCGCTGAGTGACGGAGTCGGGCTCTGAAGGAGCTCTCGAATTCGGCACTCCACCTGCTCGTGGAGCTCTGCGAACGACGGCGCCGCTGGGTGTGATGAGGACTGTGTGTGTGAACGTGATGCGAGCACTTCGGTGCGTATCTGCGCTCCGTAGTGTTTCGCACCTGTGGTGTCTAGGAGTGGAGTGATGGTGGTTTTTGACCTCGCGAGACGTCTATTTAGGGCGTGCAGGCTGGTGTCGTTTTCGCCGGCATGGAAGACTGTATTCTCCCCGCCTGCTCCACGACACTCCCTCACCTTCGCAGACAGTTCCTCGGCCAGCTTGTTTAGTTGTGCCTTGATCCTCGGACATCTGGAGAGGTTCACTCTCCGATCCTCCTGCAGCCTGAAGCCGGCGTTGTTCGTTATGACCGATCCCCAATCTGGATGCTTGGAGTTCAGGTCGCCGACCAACAACACCGGGCCGCCGTTCCCCAGCACGTTGTGGACATCACCTAGGTCAAAACTGTTCCCAGGATGTCTGTACGCCGCGTAGATCCAAAACTCCTCCCCCGCCATGTGAACGACTATGCCAGTCGAGCCCATGTCGGTGAAGGGGCCCTGTCTCAACTCATCGTGGACGACATACCGCCGAACGAGCACAGCCGTACCTCTGTACGGCCTGCCTCTCGGCGACACCTCGTCCCTCCGATACGCGACGTTTTTCGGTAGCCGGAGGCTCTGCGTCGGCCTCAGCCAAGTCTCACCCAGCAGAATGACATGTAAGTCGTACTGCTGAGCGAGCAGCCGAAGACTGTCGCCCTTACCCCCTATACCTCCGGGGTTCCAGTAGCGACCCTGAGCTCGTCACGATCTATCACTGGCTCCCCATTGGTTGGTCCCCGTGCGTGCATGATTTGCGCCCAGATGAGCGGGTCCCTGAGCACTGTGGACAGCTCGTCCTTCACGACCGCCCTCAGCTCCACCTTGACGATCTCTCGGATTAGTTCCCTGAGATCGTCAGCGTGGACCCTAGGCTCGTCGCGCTGGCACCGCTCCCCTTCGGAGCGCCTCGGTCCCCTCTCAGGTGGGGGGACTGATTTCCGTGGTGTTGGAGTCGGTGTCTGCGGTATGTGGTAGGTTGGTGCGCGTATTGGTGAGCGTGCGTGTTCCGAGTCCCTAAACTGTGTGGGTACTCGGCACACTGCGGCAGTTTTGGACGGCAACAGCTTGGGGCTTCTTCTTGCGGGTGTGTCTCCTCGTAATCTCTTGGCCGTCGTCACCTGCCTGGGTTTGGGGTCGTTGGCCGGGGCGGTAAGGGATGGGCCTGGGCCGTACTCGACCTGTCCTGTGTCTTCCTGCACAGCGGGCTTGCGTGGGATAGGTGGGCCGATGGCCATACCTAGGGCTCTGGCCTCCCTGAGGAAGGCATTACACCTTCAGTAGTTGGCGGTGTGCGGGCCCTTGCAATTCGCCCAAGTCGGGGTGGCTCCTCCTCGCTGTTCAGGCGGTCCAGCTGCGCGTGGTACAAGCAGCCGAGTCTCCCGCCTCTCGCCGGTAGGTGCCGCTCGCCCGTATGTGCCGCTTACTTATAGTCTACTTATAATCTAGTGAATGGTTCCTTAGCCTATGGTCTGCGGTGACCCATAGGGCGTGCAAAAGTTCGTGTCCTTCAACTGGTAAAGAAGAACTTAGAGTGACTTATTGAAAACACTCATAGTGATTGCACCGATCAGCAAGCTCATACGTTGCAATCATTCTTATGCTCTATTAATATCAGAATTCCTGTATAGTTTAGACTGTAAAAGATAAGGAGAAATAGTGTATGCATCTTTGTGGATGGCACTACCTGTAGCTACTAACATATTTTTTTACCGTAGATACCTCGTAAAATAATCGTGCTTAGGTAACATACCTCCTGTTAAGAGGGACTTTGAAGTTGTGTTTGACCTTTCAAACATGCGTGAACTGAAAAGGTTATGGGAGCTAATTAGAAGACCACCAAAGTCCGTAGTCCAGTCAGTCCGATGAACTGTTAAGGCAAATTAAATAGGAACACCTACCGCTACGCTGATCACCTGTTAAGAGTGTCTTGTTGTGGGTTCTATTCCTTTTTTCTGTTGACTCAGGGGAATCTAATTACGGATGATGTCAGACTCGGCACTCGGGGGTGCAATACCGACTAAACTCCTGAGGACGCCTTCAGCCGTTATAAATTTTGGACAATCGTCCGGCGCAGGGGCAACATAGCTGGAATCCTGTTGCCTGCAGATCCGGGACCCTCCATTAATAGCGGCTCAAGGCTCCCGTAGGGGATTAGTGGGTATTGCCACCCAATTGCCGAGTCCAACATAGGTCTGGGGGTTCTAGCCGGGCTCCCAGGTAAATGCATTCCCCTTCGACGCCAAAAAAAAAAAAGGTACTGAGGCCCATTAATAATAGCTGCCCGACCTGGGGTTGAACCCAGGACCCCACGCGGCTAACGGTCTTAACACCCGCACCATTACACCACAGTGGCGTGGTAGATGTACCAGCACACCTCTGCTTACCTGTTCGGGGATAACAAGCGTGAAGGTACTTTAGAGTCGTAAGTCATAATTAATTCTGTGTGTGTAAGATGACACAGAGGCACGCAAATATTTCTTGTGAGAAAATTGAATTGAGTACCGAGGAACATGAGTAACGTTACCCCTCAATCATAATACCACCGAATAGATATCGGCAATTTGGGTCCCTACCACTTGTCAGTGGAACTGTGATTTGATAATTGCAATAAATGATCCGTATGGCATACTGTTCCCTGAAGACTTCTGTTTGTTTAATGTATGATGTTATTTAGTACGCGTAGGCACTTAAATTTGATCTATGTATGTATGGAGACTTTTACACTCTTCCTCTCGTACAACATGAACGGTCTGGCGGATTTTCATGTATGATGTCTCGACAGATTCGTCTTGATAACGCAAGTGCCAAGAGTCATCAAACACACACACATGCAGGGTTTTAATCAACGATACCAATAAAAATATTTAATAATAATAATAAATATTATAATATAATGATAGGAAAATAAACAGGGTTAATTAGTAGCCAATACTTATCGTCGGGACACATTTAAAATATTGACAAAAATCTGCTCTGACGAAAAGTTGTCAGGACACTTTTTGCTATAGTGTAGTAAGCCGAGCGGCGCACGCTTGTTTCTCTGTCTGTCTGTCTCTATCCCACTCTCATAGAAAGCAAGCCCAGTTCTTTCGTCTTCCTATTTTGCTTTGAACGACGATCGTTTTTGTTTTGTTAATTTATACAGGTTCCTGTACAGATTAGATGATAAAAAAATTACAATTCCTTCACTAATGAATCGAAAGGAACTACGTTCCATCCGGCTATCCCTCACTGACACCTCTTATCATTTTCTTCGTCTCAGTTAGTTAACAATAATTCGACGAACTCGAGTTTGTTTTATTTAGACACTCTACAGTCCCGACGATTCAATTATCTTACATTCGCCATTTTCCTGGAACGATCGGGGTATCGGACGTTCAGGACGTCGGATATCTCAGTCCTGCGGTCAGCGCGGACCTATACGGATTCACGAATTAAAAGAATATTCAATTGAATTGTATTTTTAAGTATTGTTTGTTACTACAGACATGAATTATTATTATGAAATGAACAAATGGCAAACAACTATGACGAGCGGTCGGTTGATTAAAAAATAAACATTGAGCTAAGTGGCCTCCTTAAAGACCGAGTCCTAATTGGTCAGACCATGTAGGGAGACTATACAAAAGGGATGTTCAACAAATATGAGTCTACATGAGCTCGGAGGTCGGTCTGCGCGAGCTTGGAGCGGTATGCGCCGGATCACATCGCGTCTGTAACCGATACGCCGCTCTGCGACTTGTGGTTTGCACTCTTGTTAAGCTCGAGTGTGTGTGTCATTACGCACTTTGCACTCGTACTCAAAACTCTTCGAGAATATCAGTATTTAATTGAGAGAGATGCTACTCGATAAAACTTCATAACTTAGCAGCTAGTATTTTAAGCCTGATATTATTTATTATTATCTCTCTTGTCTGTGCAGCTTTGCCATGTGCCGGCCCAATTCCACAGCAATGCAGAATGACACTGCCTCTTACTGTAATGTATGATATTTATTTTTCTTTTAACTTATATTTAAAACGGCGTCTCGGTCTCCTCCTTTTCCCTCTTTTTTCTAAGATGGTCTTAAAGAAACTTGTGATGCCTTTTCAGATGCACTTGACGATTACCTCACCAATCAATTCAGTTAAATCAATTCAAAAACATCAATTGTCCTCAGCATAGACATCTTGTCCGTCATCCTTTGCACTTGTGAAGTGAGGAGAGAATAACTGCATGGCAATTATGTGGATGTCTTTCTTTCTGATATCCATGAGTGGCGTAATATAAGTATCTGTGATTTGCTCACAATGTCTGCAATGAATGTGATATCTGATACCTACACGTGAAGTACCGACGAGGTCACACTAAGTATAAGAAAAGTTGACTTGATTGTACAAAGATACAAAATGGTTTCAAACCGGAGATAAGTACTTAAAGGAAATAAATGGCATACAAAGAGCCCGATCACCTGGAAAGCGAATTATAACGCCTAGACATCAACTGTTTTTACAGTAAATATGATAGGGGCAGAAAGAAGTCGATCCATATTGGGCGAGTACCGACGACCCTTAACCACTCCCATGGTTCTGCAGATGCAGCTCTCCCCATCCCCCGATACTTCAACGAATACTAGCCACAGCAACATACGAGACCCAGCCACCACTTTGCGCCGATATCATGCGAGTGGTGCTCGATCGGTCCTGCCCAGCCCTCTTATTACTCGGTATCAAAAACAATCACAACCTCATACAGTCAAGACACGCCGGATTTATGAGTGTAGTTGCACGGCACTATGTGTCATGGCGTGTTGCGTATTATCATTACCAATTCGTAACGAAGTCATAAGGCAGATAAATAAAGTATCCGATATCACGCGACGAATAAGCTCATTGAAATGGCAATGGGCTAGTCACACACACAGAAGAACAGATGGCAGATGGGCCAGTGAGATTATGGAGTGGAGGACGCGCTTTGGAAAACGAAGTGTTGGTCCACCGTTTACCAGGTGGGAAGACGATCTCCATGTAGTAGCCGGTTGGGGATGGATGCGAGTAGCAGATCGGCCGTCTTGGCGTTAATGGCAAGAGGCCTATGTCCAGCAGTGGACCGATAGGGGCTTATAATGATGAAGGTGATGTGTCATGGCACATACTCTTAAAAAATCTTTTTCTATGCTGGTATTTAAAGAGCACACAATGTGATACAGTGTCTGTACGAGTCGACATCCCTCCCGACACAAGAATGTGCCTATACCGACTAAAAACGTCCGCGAGAGCCTTTGGCCACCGTGATCAAATGACCCGGATTTGTTAGCAATAGGACATCTCGACGACTGAGCGTTAACCAGCTGGCAGCTAAGAGTTTTATCACACTAGCGTTTTCCGCGCGGATTCCCGGCAGAGCGGACGAGGAGCAGAGTCTGCGCTTCTGACCCAGGTGGTGCCCGTCTCAAACCGCTAGTGAGATGACTGATAATGCTATAAGGGCCAGTCTTCATCAAAGAAAAGGTAGTAGTTACCTAAGCGATGCCAAAAAAGTGAGTGTGTGTGTCACTTACGTACACGAGTTAGAAGGTTTTGTGAATCTTTTTAAAAATTTGTACTTCACCTTAGTCTTAGTTAGATAAAAAAAAGACACTAACAACATAAAAAGGTGTTTAAAATTTAAATACATTGAAAGTTTTTTTTTATTTTGATTGACACAATTGAAATTGACTACAGCTAACCTTGTAACAGTGTAAGCGCGCATCGTAAAATTTACTCGCATCGTTTTTCCCCAACATGCCAAACTAAATATCACTTTAATAATATAGGCTGAAGAGTTTGTTTCTTTGTTATAATGGCAGGAACTTCTGGTCCAATTTGAAAAAATCTGGCTTCGACAGACTTGTGGCCAAGTTGAGTCGCGCCAGGATAAACTTTTTATTGACGAAACCCTTTGAAATCTGACATTTACATACTATAAGTATGTAACATAGTAATAACAATAATAATTAATGGGAACTTTATTGTAGATATATTTAAGAAAGACATAGTGCAATACTGTATTGCACTTTATTTGGCCGTCACGTCTGGGGTACCTCTCGCTCCTATGATGCCGCCGCAGTGACAGCTGTAGTGCTGCGGTTTGTGATTAGGCGGTGATCCAATTGAGGTTTAGGACCCCATGCTAAAGGCATGCAATGGATCCGCTTATGTAATTAGGCGTCGGTAGTCACCAAATGGCTCTCGATTGCTCTTTTGTCCTCTTAAGATATAAAAAAATAGATACCTACTTGATAATTATAGGTTTATTAATATGATATTTTGGGAGTGATCTGCTTACAATTACATAAACTAGATAGAATCCGCAATTAGGACTCATTTTAGTAAGATAGGAATAATAATGACTTTAATTAGAATCAATTAGACTGTCTAAGTCTACATCCAGTTTGCGTCCACTGTGTGACCATCCCTTTTGAAATCATCAATAGTCACAAGACGTCCACTGTTGGCATATAGCGGATCACCACGACTTGGACATGATATCAGTCCTCGGGCCAGGACGCCGTCGACCCCACCACGGCTCGAAAGTTTGTCCTTGCGGTTGGGCTTAGTAGCTTTTTTTTTTGTTGACGCGGGGAAACGCATTTACGCGCCCTGGGTGGGGCCAGTGGTGTGTGGGACTCGAGGCACATGATAGTGCCGAATACCCACAAAAACCACCGCGAGTGCCTTAGCCTTTGGTTAGCCGCCTTTGGTAAGGTGCCCCGAAAGAACAATCATCAGGGCACCTCGACGGATAGTCAGCCCCCTAAGCGACAAACTCCACCTCCACAGATGTAGTTGCCCCGCACTACAGGACAATCCCACCGACTTTGGGACAGTGCAATGGGGTGAGGTTCCAATCCTCACTAACACAATCCTTGCCCCGTGCGCAAAAGCGCCACCTCCAGTCGCTCTTTGGTCCCCTCTTCTTATAAGAGGGGTACCGAGAGCGATTCCACCTCCTGATTTTTAAGCCCCCTCTTCTTATAAGAGGGGTGCAAAGATCCCCCTCAGTTCAATTGGCTTCGCCTGGGTTCACCTCAGGCTACTAAGCTTCTCCGCCACGACAAGGCTTGAACCATTTTGGACGCCAAGGGGCGAGGATGGGAACGTCACTCAGTTCCCAAAGTTGCTGGGATTACTCGGTGGTGCGGGGCAACCCTTTTGTGGAGGAGGCGTAGGTCATTTAGGGGACCGACTAGCCGTCGAGGTGCCCTGAATCCTGATGTTTTGTTAGTTCCGGGGCACCACATCAATGGAGGCACCCGGTGTGGTTTTTGTGGTTATATGGCAGTACAATATGCCGCAAGCCCCACCCACACACCACTGCATCCCACCCAGGAACGTTGAAGGCGCGTGAATGCACATCCGCGCATTAATAAAAAAAAAGTCCTTTTTTGACGCTGCTCCGTCCGCGAGCAATAGTAACCGACATAGGTCAGAAAGCAAGGTGAAGTGGCAGCTTATTGCAACTTCACCTTGCTAACTTTCTGAACTATGTCGGTTACTTCATTTCTACATTCTCATGCGGATCACGGAATTTTGGATTCTCCCATAGAGAAATACCAAGCATAGTTACCTTCCAAGATACCATGTAGAGTGACTCTGAACTTTTTCAGAAGTGCCACATTTAGCTGGAACGTCTGGGATCCGTATGTGATCACTGGTTTCTGTAGTAATTAGGACTTAAAAAACCTCTTTAGGTTTAAAAATACTGTACATAAAATCACACTAAAGCATACATAGTACACGCATATAACTGTACTGGTGGTCATTGTTGCAACAATAGATTATAGAATTCGTTATTTTTAAGCAACGTATAACAAATTATTAAACTCCCAATTAGTCTGTTATCGTCTTTTATTGTTATTGTCGCGTACACCACTTAGTGATGACTAGAGATGGCAATAACGGCTACATCAACAACGAATTATACTGTTAATTTTAAACATCAATTATCGTATACTGTTGTCCGAAGAGCTTATTATTAATGCATTATTCTTGATTATTTTCGAATATCATAATAAATAATAATCGTTACCTATCCTAATGAATAACAACATAGGTACAATGTTGTTTAATCAGGTGTAATTTTTATTCTTAATCGTAATTTCTAAACCGAATAAGGAATAAAGCAAAGAAAGCAAATATTGAAAAGATCATTTTCTCGTACAAAAGTACGAGTAAGAATTTAAAATGACACCTGATTAAACAACATTGGTATTGCTATTCATTAAGATACTCCAAAATAGCACAATAAGAATAATGCATGACCGCTTCGAACAACAGGATAACGCCTTTTTATAGGATAAGGGGCAATCCAGCAGGTTGTAGGTAACTACCGCCGCCCATACACATCCGCATGACCCAAAGTTAAGCAGGCGCGTTACCGTCGCGTTGCAGGCGCGTTGCAGGCGTCGTGAAATATTACTTCGCCCTATTGACCACACCCAGCTTCTTGGAGGCAAATTTAGCCTTCGCCTCCAAATGACCGCGGAGTTAAACGTTGAAGGAACAGCGTGGGAGACAGAACACACCCTTGTGGAACACCAGCATTGACAGGTTTAAGGTCCGAGCATGCACGGTCGACCTGTGAAAAAACTAGTGATCCAGTGGCAGTTTCCCAGGCAGTCCATAAGATGGAAGCTTCGAAAGGAGCGCTTTATGCCAGACCCGATCAAAAGCCTTCGCTATATCCAGACTAACCGCCAGTGCCTCCCCCTTGGTCTCAACTGCCATCGCGTTAAGTAGGTCGATAAATGGCCAGAAGCGCGTCCCCGACGGAAACCGGTCGCTTATGATTTGGTGTTTCTCTAAATAACGCAGGAGCTGGCAGTTAATTATGGTTTCTATAATTTTGGAGAACATGGGGCTATCGCAATAGGTCAGTAGTTCGATAGAACCAAAGCAGTCTTCCAAAAGTTTGGGGCGACGCCAACTAAGTAGGAGTATCGGAAAAGACGCGTCAACGCAGGTGTCAACTCCGGAGCACATATCCTCAGCACAATCGGTGCGATGCCATCGGGCCCACTCGATTTGTGCACATAACTCTGCCGAAACTCAATATCCGGCATTGAGTGTTCACACCGCAGGATAGAAGGCGGAGGAGTTCCTCGGTCATCCAAAGTAGAGTTGGACGCAAATAGAGAGCCCAGGAGATCGGCTTTCTCTTCTGCGGCATGGGCCAACGAGTCATCGTTCCAGTGGAAAGGGTAAAGATGGCTGAGCAAAATTCCCTAGAAGAGCCTTGGCCAGGGACCAAAAAGCATGAGTTCCCGAAGGAACGTGAACTAGCCTCCCGGCAATTCTGCCGATGGATGGAATCGGACTTTGCCCCAACAATAACGCTTTTGTAGGATCTGGAAGCGTGATTATGCTCATTTATGAATGTGCTGGTTTTTCATCCTGGGACGCTGTCGCAAAAGCTCAGGACCGGTAGCACTCTCGCATACGGAACCACGGCTGTGATTTGCCTCCTATGGATATCAATGAAGAGCTCCATTCCTTGCTGCACCACATCAGCAACCGTGTCGGAATCATCCAGCGAGAAGCAAATCTGTCCCCATGGGTAAGATGCAAAGAAGAGACGCATCCCATCCCAATCTGCTGACCTGTAGTGCCAGACACGCTGGCAGAAGAACATGGCCGCCATCTGCGTTTTACTGGCACCTAACTTCGGATAAGCCAGCGATCTGACCAGCCCAGTGGAGCATGGACAGAAACCTAGTAGCATTCCGGTTTGGAGGTCAGCAGGAGGTCCAACAGGGAAGGGTGTATGGCCTAAATTCGCGTGGGCGTTAAACCATATGCCAAGACAAAGTCGTGTACACGTCTACCCGCGTGATGCGTGAGTATAGTCATTCAGCATGACGGTCGTTTAAATCGCCAAGAAGCACGGTCTCTGCGGTTGGGATATGTTTTAGAAGGGAAGCCGTAGCCTTTTCGATGTGGTCGTGGTTGTCAGTTGGTTTCGGCATTACCACTGTGGGATCTATAAAGACACGCATGGACGCGAGAGGATGGTTGTCGCAATCTACGAGTAGCCAGATGATGGAGAGATCCCTCTCTTCAAGATTGCAGAGGCGACAGAAGTTTTTTGGGCCAACCGGGGCTCACTCACAAACCGAACGAAATGCTACAACAAAAGTCGCGTCACTTTGCGTCGCGAGTCATGTGAAAGAGAGGTCCTTCCCCGGGCGCGCCGGCCCAATCCAGCTGCAAATTTGAAAAGAATGCAGCGTGGCGCTACCTCAAAAGATACAAAACAATAATTGTTATTAAAATATAAAAGTTACTAATATGCAACCGTCATTGCCATCTTTGCAGGTATGGAATTGTGGTAAAAAGCTAGCAATTGTGCAGTTAAAATGTTTTGAATTTTACACAAAATTTTGGGTACGCTTCTGTTTCTTGGACTTAATAATGAAGTACAAAAACTTTAGATATTTTAAAAATAAAGCTGCTCATACCTTAATTGATAACTAAAAATCTTCTAACATAACAAAGCTAATATCACCATTATCTTTTAAGTTAGACTGAGCCCGACACACACATCAGGCCCACTTGGGTCGGCTGGATGGTGCGTAAATGTATTTTTCCTGCTAGAACCAATATGATGTACACTGCTCGTACCGGTCGAGCGATGAAACCTCACATATAGTGACACAGTTATAACATGACCGACAGAATGTCAAACTCACACACCGCTTACGGAAACGAGCCCGGGTTCCGTAAATCCGTAAGTTGAGAGCTTAGATTAGCCAAACTCCTCAGATAAGCCAAACATTAAACGAGCTCAATTATCCTTATTCACGACACCGCAACTTAAACGGCATCGTGCGCGCGCCGTCTCTATATAGTTCCTCTTGGTCAGCTCTTGGTACAATCAAGTGAAGGATGGAGATCACCTATTTAAGTTAAAAATGTCACTCAATTCAAAGTAAGCTTACTTTAGCAATGCTAATGAAAAATGCCCGTCACTTGCGATTCGGACTCGCGCACAATGTATTCAGGGAGGTGTCTTGTGACGAACACTTCCTCCACATGTGTGAAGTTGGAACTCATTCCGATACCAAGTCTCATGCTCTTGTAAAATTTTCGACTAATATTCATTATTTTTGCTTTGTTGTTTTATTTGTTATCCTGATGCTACTGATGAAATATTTAATAAACCCGAGCAACTAAAAATTTATGTTTGCGGTTAATTTTAGTTTAAATAAGTATGACCACGTGGCTCATTATCGTAGGCAATTACAATGGCTACCTATCCGTCTCCGCAGGAATTGCGGTGTTTCCTTTTTAATATGCTTTTCAACCCTTGTTCCCCTTCTTACCTTCGTGATCGCTTCACCTTGACTAATTCGCATGATTGTTTTTATAGACCACAAAAACGTAGTCTTCTTATAACGGCCTACCGTACCGATTTTTATTCACATTCTGCTGGACTATGGACTTCAATACCACACCAGATTAGGGTTTGTAAAACGTTGTCACTTTAAGAAAAATTAAAGGAATATTATTTGAATCAGACTTACACCCAAAGTTGATCTTAATTACTTCTGTAACCATTTTATTAATATGATAATGAGTGATTTTATTGTATATATCAAGTATGTATGTATGTACTATGAATATGTGTAAGTATTTTATAGTGTATGTTTGTATATTGTCTATTTATTTGCTGTTATATTATCTATATAAAGGTTATTTTTTTTAAATATTTTTTAGAAAACCCGAGTTGAGTTCCCGGCTAATATTACCTGCATACCCAAAGGTAATAAAACTTCCAATAGTCCAATACCTAAATCATAGATGCATAGTTTATAAGAAGTTTATACAAATAAAATACAATATTTTGCTAAAATACTTTATTGTATTCTTGCAAATTTTTAGCACTTAACCTAAGCAAATGGCATAAGCCACATTACTTGAGAGGAATGAACCTGGAACTGTGTGTGGCACCAATACCAGGCCTACCGTGCTTGACAGGCTTGTATGTCACTGAGAATTCCCCTAGGTAATGTCCAATCATCTCAGGCTTGATTTCCACCTGGAAAGTTAATTAGTACTCATTAATTTCCTTATAGAAAAAGATTACAAATTATTGAGTACATTTGCTCCAATATTAATTTCTTAAGCAAGCAGTATTACATTGTGAGATCAAACATACTGGAAAACCACAGGGTCTATATAAATCTATATCCAATTTATTTTTACACTACAAATATTTTCTTAAAATGAGATTTAAGTACCAACCAAAACTAACGAGCAATAATAGAAACGTGAGGGTGAATGAACAAGTCCAGAAGATTTTCATCTCATAATTAAATTGAAAGAAATCTGGTTATTGATTAGGAGGAATTGGGATACTTTCTAATGTATCCGCATAGAAAAAGTAAATATGTATTGCCATCCTTTCCCATTCTTTCTTCAGGAAAGAGACTAACAAATGAAACAAAATGAGAAACAATGACTATACTTTGAAAATTGAATTTGATATCCCTTGAAAGTTGAGATGTAGATGATGATGTAGGTGGCATGATTCAACTCCAATAAACCAGTGGTGTTGCCTCTCACAACTACTGCTACTTGCTATTTACCACTATGTGCCATGCCAAATATTGAATTTACCTACGATGATGATGATAATGATGATACAATTATAAAATATTACTGTGAATGTATTATAGAAACATAAAATATAATTTAAAGTAACTTTAACTTATTATCCTTTATAAATGTTGGTTGAGGTGTAGGGGCACTATGGGACAGGGACTTGGAAGTTTTTTGTGAAAAATTTGATGTTATAACAACCACCCATTTTTTTCGCTTATGTTACAGATGATATATACCAGAATATTATTTAATCATGACTTTGTTTTCTAGGTGGTACACTGCTACGAAGATATCGAGCTCTAAAATTCTTCATACAAACACTTAGATTATTTTTTCTTATATTAACACCCTATTTTTATGTACTAGTCACATAGGGTTAATCGTGAAGAACAAAATTAGTCATGTGTAGTTTTATCCTGCGGGCCGCTGTTGCAGAGTAAGACGAGCCTGAATTTCCAAAACACTTAGAATATTTTTCAGAAATAAACACATTTCTTCTCACATAACGCCCTGCTTTTGTTCAGTCATCCTGTAGGGTTCATGGCGGGGGGCAATACTTGTCATGTGAACATTTTTAATATGGTCTACCATTGTGGAGGTGGACGCGCTTGAAGTTGTGAGACTTGATGTTTTTCGAAAATGATACATTTTATAGTATGTTCAAGAAAGACAAATGTCTTTATCGAACAAAGTTTTGGCAAGCGGAGCGTAGTTTTCGAGATATATTTCGTTTATGGTGCTAGTATATAGGAGCAACAGGTTTGGGACTTACGAGTATTTTACGTCAAAAACTTCTTCTTACATAACACCCTACTTTTGTTCGGTTCAGTTCTGTTTAACATTAGACAGTAGACACAGAAACACGTACATTCTGTATATCTTTGAGATGAACAGGCACAGAGTGCCAGTAATCATTATAACATTACACAGTGTTTTAATATTAAGGTTCTTCAGAGCTCATATTTAAGTTATGAGAAATATGAAACTGAGCAGCTCACATGTTATGTTTCATTTCAAAAAAAGGAATTGTATATGATGAATCTTTTCTTCTCTCTCTGTCATACACTATAGATGTCTTTATCACATTTACTACAACCTATACAATCTACTAATTGGTAGTAACTGCACTACCAGCTGCAATAAAACGAGAATTCGTAACCTTAGGTGACTATCATTGATATCCCATATATATTTTGGAAACATTACAATTATTTAAATAATTGTGAATGTCTCATACCTTTCATGATGAAAATATGAGTACTAACTAAAAATTCTTAACATTGGCTACTATTATTATGATAACAAATTAAAATATACTATGCATGTATTGATGGTCTACCAACCTTGCTTGTGACTCTGTGAGTACATGTCCTCCATTCACAATTATTATCTTTATTGAGACAGCTTATACTAATTAAAATATTTTGCAGCAATTACAGCTTTTACTAATGATGCTATTTCATTGAGGTTCTGTAAACTTTCATATCGTGGAGTAAACCTACTTGTTTCATTGATGGACAACATATCAAACTTACTTGATTGAATGTTTTGCCATTGTAAATTCCAACGATGGATCCAACCATTTCCGGAACAATGATCATGTTACGCAGATGGGTTTTAACAATTTCTGGTTTCTCATTTGGTGGTGCTTCCTTCTTGGCACGTCGGAGTTTCTTTATAAGTGCCATAGGTTTACGTTTAATGCCTCGCGCAAATCGTCGACGAGCGCGGGCATGCATCAACTCCATCAACTGCTCACTGTAATAATAAAGGTTATGTTTATCAGAACACAATGAAACATTTCATATTGTAGTACAAGTTGATGAACAAATAGTCTACTTTTTTAGACATTCATTTAATTATACTCGGACGTAAATATAGCCGAGAATTTGTGTAGGAAACATATGACAACAATCCCTAGTATACTCTCTTGATCATGTTGATTTGGGTGGAAATATGCACAAATAGTACATTTTTAAATAACACTTACTTGGGCATATCCAGAAGCTGATCTAAGTCAACCCCTCGGAAGGTAAACTTCCTGAAGGTACGCTTCTTTTTCAATGTTTCGTCGACCTGTAAAAAGAGAGGTTTCCTTCAACACATCTCACAAATATTACAATTAATTGATAATAAAGTGACCACATTATAAAGCACTGTCACGATTTCTTGATTTGCAAATGGATTATGAAAAAAAATCTCGATATATTCACAAAACTTAAAAACTAACCTCAGCCATGTTTTAACTCTTTTGACAGAAAGAACTGAAAGAATTACGAAACGTATGACATTTGAGACGACATTAAACGTCATACTCTTCTTTATTTTTTTAGCTGTACCACATAAGCATGCACAAGTTTAAAGCCATTCGTCCTTTAAAAATGTTTTCAACTAATTAATTTTATTGATATTTAGTCATTTTCTATTTAACTTGAGTTTATTTTGAAAGCAGTATCATCGTGTTTGTCGAATGGAGACATTTCATGAACTCTAACATCAGTATGAAAAATAGTTATGACACTTGGTGCATAAAGTATGGCAGCATTTAATTGCAGAGTTTTTAATTCTAAGGTTTAACTCCGCAATACTCCCAAATTTATAGCTATAAAGTATAATTTTGGTTATAACTAACACATATAAATTTATTTCTAATATAATTATTATCTCTAATATAATTTTAACATACAAAGGGGATCACAAATATATCACAGACTATAGACCCATCAGCCTTTTACCTCTTATATATCTTATAAGCTATTTTCGACAATTACTATAAACCAAATTTTGGTACCACCTTAGAAGCAAGACAACCTATAGAGCAAGCCGGTTTTAGAAAAGGGTTTTCTACAGTCTATCACATCCAGTCACCAGAAATCATTATTGAAAAATAGCAAGAGCAAATGATGCCTTTGTACATATATTGACTATGAAAAAGCTTTTGATAGAATATCACATATTAGTATATGGGAAACCCTTACAAAAGAAGGAGTAGATACAGAATACATTAAGGCAATCCAGAGCATACAGCAATAATAAAAGTAGAGTGCAATATATAATCAAACGAACTTCAATAAGTGAAGTTCGATCAATAACTCGGATATTATTGAGTCATCCGAAAGATATAAAAATTATTCTTAAAATTTTGGTTTACTTGTAGTGCCCTGTTTAAGGTACTGGCAGAATTCGCTTTATCTAGAGTGTGACAACATTACTTACGCCGGTTCCGTCCGTTCTAGTCTCATTTTTTTTATAGATATAGGTAATCAATAAAAAAAGTAAGGTGGGTCAATTAGTTGGTTTCAAAGTTTTCTTAAAGATTGCCGGCAGTGCATAAAACTTGATAACTCCTTTTTTAACGTGGAAAAATTTGACGACCGGCTTACCCCAGGGTAGCGTGCCATCTCCCCTTCTCTTCTCTATTTTTATAAATACTATTTCACAGCATATATCTTCTCAATACCATATGTATGCAGACGACTTGCAAATTTATACATTATTTTCTAGTATCAGGGTTTAATTGTATTTTATTTGTTCTTTTTTAGTACAAAATTAAGCATTTTTATTTATTGTATGATTTCTTGTGCGTGATCAGGAGATTCGTAACATGCATCGGTCTGAGGTCTCTAGTCCAGTCTAAATAATCTTGTAATGTTTTAGCTGGACATATAACTGGATTTTCTAAAAAATAAGGGAGAGATAACACAGGCGAATCACGACCCGCAGCAGAAGTTTTAATTATATCCGTAATTAGTATATAAATTTGTATTTGTTTCGGCGTAACTATGATTTTAATCAATTTTTATGATGGCAAATGTCTGTATTCCATGCCCAGCACATAGTGCAAATAATACAAATACTTTTTGGTAACTCTGGGCTTCTATATTGACATACAAATCAGAAATTAAGTTTAATACTATTTGTAGATCCCAAGTACTATTGTATTAAACGCCCTTTAGAAGTCGTTTGACACTTTCATCCGTTTCAATTTAATACCCAACAGAAGGGACAGAGCAGACCGACGACTGTTGAAAGTACTATACGAAGCGCCTCTCTCGAATTATTTAGTTAGAAATAAAACAACTGCGTTAATTGCTTCACTAAAGTTGTCTAAATTATGCAAACTACAGAACTGCCACCAAACTACAATACCACAAAACTGGTGGCAGTTTTGTAGCTCACATGCGTGGCCCATAGTAGGGGAGAAAGGAGGAAGGACAACTCATTTGAATAAACATTATGTGGATCGGATGAAGTCATCATAGGCATGTGACTGCTAGTTTGTCTCCTTTTCTATACATTATAAATCAAGGTTTCGAAAAGCTGTGTGTTGTATGTGATCGATTTTCTTAAAATCCGTGATTCCCAAGGAAGGTTTCAGTGCATAATTTGCTTCCGTGCTATTTACTGGCGAAGCCACGGCACATCGCTAGTGCTATAAAGTAAATAATTGCATCATTGTAGGTTACATTATATTGTTTAGTTGTGTTGTCTGAAAGCGAAGAAGTAATCAAATCTACAGATAAAGCTGGTGTACCCTTCTTTAAGAACGCCAGCCGTAAACTCTCACAGCTTGTAAGTAAATCGTACAATAGGTGATGAGGCCTGAAAGAAGAATAAAGTAATTTTTTATTTGGTTCGAAAATAATTATTTCAGAGTCTAACAATTCTTTTGGAAGGGGATGTATGGTATGCCCAACACCTTATCCTGTATAATCTTACTGATTTTTTTCAATAGCCTTGAAAAAGGAGGAAAAGCATAAAAATATGATCCCCAAAAAATTGTGAAAGCATCTAATGCAATCGCATCTGGGTCAATTTTCCAGGTAACATAGCTGGGGCATTTGGCAGTGGTGCGAGATACGAAAAGGTCGACTTCTGGGAGCCTGGGAGAAGTTTTGGACGATTTTTTCAAAAGCTTTGTTCGAAAGTTCCCATTCTATGTCTGTGTTGATTTTTCATGATTCTTCATGGGCTTCACGATTATCTTTTCTACTAATGTATGAACCAAACAACCATATATTTCGTTGCGCGCACCATTACCCTATTGCTCGTGATAAATAATTGAGATGGCTGAACAGGACACCATCCATGCGATTTATATACGATATCGCAGTCGTATTAACTATCTTCAAAGGAATAGAACAGTTACTTTCATTTTGGGCAAATGTTTTTAAGACCACAAAAACTGCTAACAGTTCCAAGTAGTCAATGTGGAATTTCATTTCATCAGAACGCCATTGTCCATTAGCTCTAAAATCCATTACAAAAACTAATTATAAATATTTCCATTTAAAAGTCGCATGTAGTTGGAAACAGTCGATATTTTTTTAAACCACCAGTTTATATCTTGAAATACAATAGAAGGTAAAGTTATCTTTACGTTATAATTTTTGTCTTTCCAGTATTTTTTTCCAACCACACTTGGTCACGGTGCCAATTAATTTGCAAAGTCTCTAATTTTACAATGTAATTTAAATTAATTTAATAGATTAGTAATAGAGACAAGTCAGTTGTATCGAATATGAAGCCTAAAAATTTGCTTCGGGCTTAATGTACTTTTATCCAAACAAAAATCCACGACACCGCAAATTAAACGGCATCGTGCGCGCGCCGTCCCACTAGAGTGGGGAGGAGGACCAACCCAAAAATAATCACTATAGGTTACGCCCACAATCAACGCGGTTCATCTCTTCCCATCTGCGGGAAAAGAGGGGGTCTGTCCCCCTATCGTCTCCCTAAACCTGAAGACAAAAAAGTCTTCGTAGTCAGTCGAACTGTTGAGGCTGGACTAGCGCCGCCAACCAGTATTAGGTCCCTCCGAAAAAAAATCCAAATTGATGACAAAACCTAAATTTTGAAATAAACTTATTGTTTCATTTAAGTTTTTTAAACATTCAAAATACCTATGCATAAATAGTCTTCGAGGTAAAATACTGATTTAAAATCACGACTTCTCAATTCCGAAACCACTTCCCTGATAATTTTACTAAATTCCCTCCGCACAATTGACAAATTGTATGGTATGGCAGTAAATTCAAATGTATCTAACTTAGAATGATTTTCGTAATGAAATTGAAATGTTATTAAGTACTTGCGATATTTAGGGCAGACTGGTACTGATAAATATGCATCCTTTAAATCTTTATTGGCTAAAAAATCAGAAATTAATTTAAAAGCTGTTCTAGGATCTTCCATTTTAAAATATGATTTTTGAATGAAATTGTTAAGAGGTTTTAAATTGAGTATAAATATTTTATCACCATTCGCTCTGGGCGAGAAAAATTCTTGATATAAACTGGTCGCTAGATGGTTTACACATTCTTGCAGCACCCAAATTTATCAACTTATTTATTGCTAATTTCATGCCTATTCTATCCTTATTTGACCACTTAGTATGGGGTACTGAATATTGCACTACTTAACAATTTGTAGGTATTGAAATACCTTGTTTTACCCACTTTACAACTTCAGAATTATTGGAAATACTTCTACCGTTATTAAGGAATGAACAAATTTTACCAGCATGTACCTGTATGTTTAGCGACGTTGTGCAGAACCATTTCCCCGGTTCCGCTACGGATGACTCAAACAAGCAGACGCACACACATACTCTTAAGTCATTCGCAAGGTGTACGTGTTCAGTTCGGAATTAGGTACGGTCGGCAAAAATGCGGATTGTTACTGACAATGACAACCAGAAGATTTTGTATTACAATAATACAAAATCTTCCGGTAGTAGCCGCGGATCTGACGTAAAGGGATAGCTATGCTGTAGCGTTTTTTGACTATTGGGTAAAGGGGATTTAAGAGGGAACGATTCTTAACACATCTGCGTTGCAGATGAGCGGATATCAGTGGTGATACGTTGTGTTGAGTCTGTGGTCCTGTAAAAAGTAAAAAGTATGGTAAATGCTCGTCCAATAGCTGTGGTAGCAAAACCAAGATGCTGTTGAGATGTTGCCATCTTTTTGTCTCTATAACGGCATAAATCAGTAACGGCAGCAGTCATTTATGGGTTTAATTTCGAAGCTTGTAATAATTTAGAGTTATTATTTATTATAATTCGTCCGCGACACTCGAATTGAACGGAGGCATCCGACGCACGTACAAAAATAACTGTAGTACAGACCAATTATCAACTAAGACCTCAAAATGGATCGGCTTAACCAAACAGCAACAAATAATACGTCTCCGGATAACGTTACCTGCTGGAAAAAGCCCGTGACGACAGATGATATGAATGAAATTTTTCGGCGCTTCAATGAAGAAATATGTGCATGGTAAAAAAACTGGCAGTGTGAAATAATTGAGAAACTTAAAATACCTAAAGAATGATGTAAAATATATTCAAAATATAAATGCTGTCCTTCAGAAAAACGACAGAAGCAGTGTCAGAAAATGTTATAGATATAAACGAGAAAATAAAATTTCATTCAACATTTATTTTTATTCAACAATACCAGCGCGCAAACGTGTTGGAGATAAGAAACGTGCATAAAAAGAAAAAGAAACCCTCGAAAATATTATCAAAACATTATTTGAGAAAATTGATGTAGACATCGAAGAATCAGATCTAGTTAACATCCAATCTCGGACTACCGAGTAATGTAAAACCCATAATGGAGCTCAAAAATATTCGAGTGCAGAACAAGATTATCCAGGCAGTAAAATCATATAACAATAGAAACAAAGAAGACAAACTGAATTCATGTGATCTTGGAATAGATATATATTTCAGAATGCTATGCTGATAAAACTAAGCGATTATATTTTCTCGGTCGTCAATTATGTCACAAAATTTATTATAAATATTGTTGAGTATCTAACAACTGGGTCTACTTACCATCAATCCGATGGAAGTCCACACGTACGTGTGGTGAAAATCAAATTATCAATTATAAGCCTGCAATATAGAATGTACGCATTTAATTCTATTTCTAACAATAAAATCGTAAATATATATTAGTATATATTTTTGTTTATATTAGTTATATTAGTTTTAAATTTATTGCAAATGTTTATATAAATTAGATACCTATTTACAAATATAATATTTAAAATTTATGCAAGTTTAT
>JAFELO010000396.1:217776-261499 GCA_017140195.1 Eumaeus atala | reverse complement strand
CAAAATTCATCCACACACACACAAAACAATTATTATAAGCAGCTCTGTCAGTAGAGTCTGTACACAGTTTCTCTCCCACCCACATTTTACGTTTGATTACTAATACAAAGGCATCGAAAAAAATCGTGTACTTTATTGGAATTCACATTGATATACTGGCTAATTTAAAAATTAAATATATAACCATATAGGTTTAAAAAATAGTGAAAACAATGTGTCTGGAAACTGGCTTTTACACCTGTGTTGTCCTGGACAAAGCATATCGGCCCATCAGGTACGTATGCAACCACATCTTATAACATAGAATTAGAGATTTATTACATTTATGCATTCGATTGTAGGACCATCAATCAGGACGTAGACGCAAACCTGAAATTTATATATAAACGCCATATTCACGACAGGCCTAGTGTCATAATACTTGTGTTACATCAAAATATATTTTACGTATAATGCAAATTTGGTAACCTACATGCTCAATTGCGGCACTTACTAGTACAATCCAAGAATTCTTTTCAGAGTATTCTTGTGGTAAAGGATGGTTGACTATCACGATATAATAAATCCCACACATGGTTGCATATACCTATAAAACAAAAAAAAACGTAATTATGAAAATAAAGGTGGTGCAAACTGCACGATATAAATATTATATATAGTGTGTTATACATATTTTATTTGACATCGGCCCAATTCTTGTCACACGAAGAGTTAAAATAATACTAATATATAAGCCCATCAGTCTACTGCCTCTATATGACGGATGTGTATTTTTGACTACAGTGAATTTATTATCTCAACAACAGATTCAGATTATCTACTGTACTTGTATAGCTATAAATTTCTCGCTGTGACTGTGGCAAGGTTGATATCAATCATCAACATCAACAATCTAATAAATAACACTAAACTTCTATATTTGTATATAAAAGTTTAGTGTTACTTATTTGACTGTTGAATACGGAAGATGTAATACCACTCATCACCGTCATCATCAGCAGCATCAGCTGAATATAATTTTTAAATACCAATAAATAATATGCTAATTCCAAAATAGGAATAAATAATATACTAATTCCAAAATAGGAATAAATAATATACTAATTCCAAAATAGGAATAAATAATATACTAATTCCAAAATAGGAATAAATAATATACTAATTCCAAAATAGGAATAAATAATATACTAATTCCAAAATAGGCATAAATACTATACTAATTCCAAAATAGGAATAAATGAAATCTATAATTTCTCATCATTGCCATCATCACCAGTATGTTGCTCCCTGCTGGATATGGGCATTTTTTTGACGATTTACGCGCCGGAAACACATTTACGCGCCTTCACCGGCCCTGGGTGGGGTCCCGTGGTGTGTGGGACTCGCGGCACATGATAGTGCCGAATACCCACAAAAAGCACCGCGAGTGCCTTCAGTGCCGCCCTTGGTGAGGTGACCCGGAACAACAAATGAACAGGGCACCTCGACGGCTAGTGGTAGTGGTAGAGGGGTACCGTGAGCGATTTTTCCTCCTGATCTTTAAGCACCCCCCCTTCTCATAAGAGGGGTGCAAGGATTCCCCTTGGTTCCGTTCAATTGGCTTCGCCTGGGTTCACTCCAGGCTACTAAGCCCCACTGCCACGACAAGGCTCGAACCATGGTGGGGTGCTGGATAGGGACCTCCCTTAAAGCCTTCCAATGGACTCATGTTACACATGGTACATAATATGGCGATTGGTCCTACCGCGTGTTCAACGGCGTCTATCCTTACAATTCTTAATGCACTACACTTCTATATCATGAACGTCACGCTTTGTGCAGGAGTTAGAACCCATCAATGGTGACCTACGTATGTATATAGTGTGATCTATTCAAATACTACATTTAAAATTCAATAGCTGTAACAAGACTATTGAACTGGAGATGGGATAGTGCTGAGCACCGGGCGGATTGTAGACTGCTTTCTGACAACAAACAAGTTCTAAACTATACAGAAAATAATAAAGGGTCGCTCTCCGTCATAACATTAAATGTAAGAAGCATCCACTGCAACCTAGACTCCTTCTTAACTTTATTAGCTGTACTGAACTTTCATATGGACATGTTTGTACTTAACCGAATGCTGGATCAATGAGAATAATCCACCGCCAAACATCTAAGAAGAAAACACTAAAAATTCCATCAATCAAAATGACGGCAAGTGTACGTACGTGAAGCGCTTGAAGCATATTCGTTTGAGATTATTCCGAAGGAAATTGTTTAATCCAAATATTCACCCCGACTACACTATAATTTGCTCGTACCGAGCGCCTAGCTTTGGTAATATCTCTAATTATCTAAACTCACTCGATCAAATACTTTACAAAGTACACAATAAAAATATTGTATTTACAGGAGATATAAATATTAATACACTTCACGACAAAGCGGGAACGGTACAGGACTATTTAAATCTAATGGCTACATATGGGCACAAGCTAGGACCACAAAACCTACAAGGATCAATATTTGTTTGGTCCATTTTATGATAAGTTCAAGTAATCCGTGGATAAGAATTGTACTTGAACAACAATTTGCAGATCATTCCCCCATGTTACTTTACTTCTATAATTCAGGCATAACAATAAAAAAATAGGTCTCAGGAACTACTCAAAATTAAGAACACGCCACTTGATTCGCTAAACACAGTCAACAAGTACTTTACGTCTGTACCCCCTGGTACACTAGCGAACAACATTCTCCAGAAAATGAAAAAAAAACTGAATCTGATTTGGTATCCTTGGCAACATCGTGTACTACAACCTTGGATTGCATGATTTTCGGTTCAACGGATACCCGTTGAACTGAAAATCATGCAATCATCCCCGAGTTCACTTTAATTATCTACTGAGTCTAAGTTCTCATAGTACACCAAGCTGGGATAAAGTAACAACGAACATTGTGAAATAAAATATCACATCCCTAGTCTACATCTCTCACATTCTTATGTAACTTGAGTCTCGGAACAGGTGTCTGTCCTGCTATCTTTAAGCGAGCTATATTTTGTCCAATATACAAAACAGGAGAAAAGTGCTCCAACAAATTATAGACCCATCTCGCTACTCTTGACACTTTCAAAAATACTTGAAAAGCTAGCGAATAAAAGGATGATTTCTTTGCTAGAAAAACAAACAAATATATAAATAATAACCAGTTCGGTGTTAGAGATGGGAGATGAACTGAAGATACCGTATTCAAGCTGACACAAGCAATAAGCAAAAATATGGATAGAAAAAGAAGTGTCTTGGAGTATTTTTGGATCTCAAGAAACCATTTGACACGGTCTCTATAAAAATTCTCTTAACTAGACTAGAGAATGCAAGAGTACGAGGCCTCGTCCTAAATTGTTTCACTGACTACCTCGCAGACAGAAGGCAAAGCATGCGGATAAACAACATGTGAGTAACAGCGCTACCTACCTGCGCCTTTGGGTTTCCGCTAGGCAGTACACTCGCGCTAACACTGTTTTTAATATATGTAAATGCAATATTCAATACAACACTGAAAAGCGCGGGTCTCTTCATGTTTGCGGATGACACCGTTATACTCTTCCACGAAAAGACATGGGAAGAAGTTATTGAGGTGGCTGAAAGGCATTGCAAAAATCACACACTGGCTTGAAGATAGTTTCCTCTCACTCAATATTTCCAAAAGTCAATTTATATGCTTCAGTAAGTGATATAAAACTAACATTCCCGAAATATAGAACCTTAGATTCACTTATCCATGTAATCGAACAGCTAACCTTTCCAATTGTACTTGTAATTCACTATCCCGGACTCCGTCCATCAAGTATTTGGGTATCATGATAGATGAAAGACTCGACTGGAGTGTCCAGGCAACACACGTCGCCGGTAGGGTTAGGAAAATTATATACATTTTAAAAATCTACGTAATGTAGCCAACCAAAATATACTTCTTGTAACATGTCGCGCACTGTGTGAGTGTTTGGTCAGGTATTGCATCTGTGCTTGGGCTGGGGCTGGTAAAACACACTTAATAAAAGTAAAGTTTTAATGCACCTACCATATAGACATCCAACACATGATGTATTTAAAAAAAAGCAGACATTTTATCAGTACGGAAGCTGTATATATTTGAAATGCTATTTTGCTTGTTTCTTTGTGTGATAATGTCTAGTGTGTAATCTTTTTGTAATACTAGCTTCTCCTCCATATAATAAATACTTAATTGTACCACATTTGAATTTTCACACAATTCTCTAAAAAATGTACCATTTGTTTTCTCTTTACGTATTAATATATAAGATGTTATGTCATAACTTAAAGAAGTGAAGAAAAATTTTAGGACGAAAACACTGGTCTCTAAAATACATTAATCATTAGTTTTGGGGCCAGGGAAGGCACTTAGTTGAATGTAACAAATTTATATGTAAATAGAGAACTATTTCATTTATTTATTATTATTGACGAACCCTATAAAATAAAATAATTTAGGCGCAGCATAATCCTTCATCAAAGCTTCCTTAGTTTCTTTAGTGGAACCTTTTTTAAGTAGTGGTGCCCATAATTGGGGTAAGGTATCACAATAATTTGGACCTAAAATTTAAAAATTCTGGTGACACATCGGTATTCTCTCCGAAAGCCTTTAAAATTTCAGGATAAAGAGCACCCTCGGAAACCGGGTCTATAGCAGTTAGTACTGCTAAGTTTGTATTAACAGTTTCCTGCCGTTCGCGTTATTTATCGGACATGTGGCTACTGTCCGTCGAATAAATTGTAATTTCAGTATCTGATTCGGGTACATAATAACAATCGGTGTAACCTATTGATCTGCACCTGAGAAATATCAGGTGGTTATTAATTACAGTTGTGTTGCCTCGCGGACAACATCTAGACGTGTTTTTGTATTTGGAATGGCACGCAATCTCTTAACAAAGTTAGGTGCCTTTGTGTTAGCTCGCGGCTAACCCCCAGGCGTATAATAAGCTTACCTTCAAATTCCACATTGTTAAGTTCTTCGTATCTTCGAATTTTATTTTTATAACATTCCAATTTTTCTGCTGCACTTCGCTTTTTGTTTGGCATTTCTGTTTTTTGCGTGATGTGCGTTTACCGAAGAGAATCTAGCAGAAGTACGATAAACTACAAAGGCGAAAGATGGACTGTTGTACGCAGTTTCACAAAAATGGAAATGGGCTGGGCATGGGCGTCTCCAGGATCAGAGATTGACAAAAAGGCTAGTGAGAATGAGGTGGGCATGTCTAATAGGAAAAAGAAGTCCTGTTATCCGTTGGGAAGACGAAATAAAAAAAGAGTCATAGATAGCAACTGGATGCAAATAGTCCAAAATAGAGAAGAATGGATGCAATTGAAGGAGGCCTTCGCCTGTAAGGGGGTGTTCTTACAAAATATAATAAAAAAAAATAGTTTAATATTATTTATAAGATAGGTACTTTTTTCTTAAATATTTTTTCGATGTAAATTTTCGATTTTTAAAATATTCTTCTTTTATAAGTTTTGAAAGAAATAAAAGGAATTTTATTATATAATATTAGCTAGGGCCTTACAATTTTACTACTAGACCACAACAAATGAAAACACCTTTAATTGTTTATCGCTTACTTACGACTTACGACGAGACAGTTACGAGTTAGAGTGGTCTGTAGTTTTCATCGGCCGGAAGTTTACTCCCATGTCGGGCTCTTATCCATATTACCGTGTGTTACGTAAGTGCGCAAAGTAAAACGATCCGGTGTTAGCGGATTAAAAAGTTTGACGCGCGTTACAAACTAGTTTTTCCGATTTTTTTCCATCGCGTTATTTACTTCACACGAAGTATTGCCTTCAATTTTTACTTATATGGCTTATCCATATTGTCTTTTATTTTCGATACCAGCTTAGGAATCTTAACCTCTGGCAACACTTCAGAATCAAAGACGTTGGGCGATACGGTTGCTTTGCCTGAAATTAAAGTTCAAACCTTTAACTAAAACCGTAGAAGGGGACGTCCAACTATAAACATAAGTAGGATAGACGACTTGATAAATATCGCAGGAATACCCTGGATGCAAATTGTATATGTCATTATAGTTTTAAGATTATATATCTTATAAAAAGGTACTCATTAAAAAAAATAGGTACCTACTAAAAATACACAAAAGGTTCGTATCCACTGATCCAAGTAAATCACTTACCAGCCATTCCAGATAAATCTCGTAAATAAGTCACTTTAAAACACACAACTAAACTAACAAATTAGCAAACCTTATACGTTTGACGTCTGCTGCACACTGACTGTAATCATGCGTAAACAAGCCAGAATCTTAACAAAAAGCCAAATGTGTTCACACATAGCCGACGACGCGCTAGGTGTGTCATCGTTTAGGAGGGCCAATGACGCGACTCTCGCGTCATCAAACTTTGTATGGGGCCGGGGAGGAAAGGTTCGAAAAATGAAGGTGGCAAGGTATCGATTAATAAAACGTGCATGACCGTATGAGCAATGTACTACCAGTATATTTATATTAATCTATGGTTCCTTAGTAGAGGGAACCATCCAACGTAGCAGTCTCCGTTGAATCTATTATTTTATGCAATGAAGAGGGATATTTTAAGTTTATTTCTTTGCGTTGAAATTGGCTATAAGCGTGGCCACGACAACGTGACGGCGATAAACACAGTAATGACACTGAAAAACGCAGCGCGTGTTTACAATTTACCTGTTGCCTTCATGCCCTACCTATTACCTGCACTCTGCTCTCAATTTTCGCTTATCGAGAAGTATCGCATTTACAGATTCATGCCATATAATATAAAACTAAATAATATATAAATAAATACTATACAATTTTAATGGCATAGTCAGTGTGCGCATTCCCTAATAAATAATAAAAAAAATATTTTAAAATAAGTTTGCACATTTAATAGAAAAAAAATCATTATTCGTGAAATTTTATGTGAGTCAAGTAACTCAAGTAGTTTATTGGGAAATGTGCATTTTCGAAAATTGAACAGCTTTTAAAAACAAAATGTTCCACCTGTGACCAAGACAGTAAAGATTCTTAACTTCCAGCTAGTTAGATAATGAAATAAACCGCAATAAAATCCATGAAATTACATTAATTATTACTTATATATAGTCCGAGATACATAATAGGGATTTATGTGCCATAAAGGCTAATGTGTCTATTGCTGACGTCATAGTGGATTTGCCAGTATACATACTCTGCTGATAGGAGTCAGTTCATACTAATGACTCGGTGCAATGAAAATAAAACAACAGTAGTCTTTTAAATAATTTATGACTTTATACTTACTTCACAAGTATTATATAATTTATGGCAGTAGTAAAGTAGTTTAAATGTCATTTGTAACAAGTAATAAACACAAAATTATAATGTCTTTCATGTATGTAGGTACATAGGATCAGATATGAAATATAAAATTTGTTAATTTAAAGTCAATATTCAATATAATCAATTATAAATTATTCAATTTTCAAGTGTCAGGCATTACATATCCATTGGAACACTTTAGTAATTTTGATAATCTTTTACCAATTAACTTTGGATACATATTGGATTTAATCAAAAACTCTTTTGATTGATGTGTGACTGCTCCATTTTCAAGCTGAAACTTGCATAACATGTGTAATGGTTTAATTAATAGCTCAGTATAGATTGAATCATTTTCGAACTGGGAAAGTGTTTCAGCAGCCGTTTCCAAAGTGCTCAAACATCCCTCTGTTGGCTGAGTTCTTATAATATAGTTACTTACATTATTGGTCAAAAGCTTTACCTGTTTTATATTATTCAAAATAGGACTTGATGCATATATAGCTTTTGCTTGTGGCCATGTACCATCAATCAATACAATGTTATATGCATCTTTGCTTTTGTCTAGTTCTCGAATGTCTATGGCAGTTTTACTAGGATACAATAATACAGTGTTCGGGTCACGTAAAATATTTTCTAAATTTTCGTGTCTGGGCTGAGGAAATTTTTTTCCTTTATAAATAAGACATTTACTTTCGGCCAACCCCAATTGCAACATGGGAGCTGTACGTAAGGAACGTTTTTCTTCAGCTGGATGTTGTAGTAATATAATTCTACTTTTAGGGTTCAGTCTTTGTGCTGGTAAAGCTGAACACCAACATACAATAGCTGGTCTCCTGTAAAGGAAAGATGGTTAAAGGAGTTATTAGAAAAAACTCGATAAGAGAAAATACTTTGATATCGTGACACACACTCGCAATTTTCGCATACTGTTCGCATCTCAGGTGGTTCAGCTGGTATATTAGAGAGATCATCCCATACATCTCTTTCGCTCATTTTAATAGAAATGTTTACAAAGAGATTCAATATAAAACATTTATAAGTTAATATTTATTTCTACATGTTTCTGATATATATGCATTTGACAATTTGTTAGAAACTTAGTTTGTCAAAATTAAATACGAAAATGATACTAAAATCAACTTCAAAATCCAGTCATCTTCTTCTTTATTTTTTTATTAAGATAGGTTGTGCCATTTTCTTTTTCACACTGTCATACAAATATATTACTAATATACTTACTTTACTTACTACTCATTTTCACATCCGAACACGCATCGATTTAAGCTAAACCAATACAGTATGTAAAATAAATAAGAGTATGTTCATAGACAAGTTTTTACTACTGTAGCCACTATCGAGACTTGTCATCTATCTTCACAAGATACAGTATAGTGTATAAGTGTTTGCGAATGGACAGGTGTACTATCTATTCCCTCATTTTCATTATCAAAGGGGGCGGTAGTCCGTCATGTCACACGACCGGAGCCAGCTCTATTGGTGTAACACCGCCAACTTCCCAGCTCCGGGCTCTTGTTAGATATTTATGTAAAAAAAAATTGAATCCCGCATTCGAACCTGGCCCAAATTGTCAAATACGTAGACTTCAGAGTATTGTACGGCTATTTGAGTACTGTTTTATTATGCAACAAAGATCTACGTTTCATTTGGTATTATTTTCGAGTTTCGATCATTTAATACATGATCTAAGTTCTCTAGCCATATCGGATATTTAAGGAGACAAAGCCTTGAAAAATGAGCTCTGTTTAATGCTATTTTGCATAAGATATCATTTTATAAAAAAATAAAATAATTAAATATAGGCACAAAACTTGACTTATAAATTCGTCTAATAATAATTATGTAATCTAAATAAATTTCTATTATTTCTTAGACATTTGCTTCCATTTTTAACTTATTGGTATTGCTAACTTTTTTTAAAGCATGCCTTAAATTTTTTATCCTGCCGACATGTATTGCATGTACATTGACGCCATTTTGCGCCGTAATTTTAAACCTATTATTATGATTATGTCCCTGTCATGCCCAGGCAACACCCGTTAGAGCAAAAGAGAAAACAAGTATATTTACTAGCTTTCTCTCGCTATAGCTACTTAATTTTTATGCGAAAGATTTGTAAACATGGTGGCCGAGTAGAAATGATGTTAATGTGAATATTTATGTAATTATCGTTTGGTGCAGTTTTTGTGTATGTGTTAGTTCTTACCACTTAGTAAGTTTAAGTTAATTTAATATTACAAATATTAGGTTTCCAGCCGTCCTAACCTTTTTATTACTTTTATTAATTCAATTTTAAGTAAACGTATGCATATGATTGGCGCCAATGTAGTAAAAACCGTTAAACGTTATTTATATTCCACAATAAAGCTATATAAGTTTAACATTATTTGTAAAAAAGTGTGAGCGTATTCCTATTGGAGCTATATGATACGTAAAGTTTTTCCTTCATGTTGAAATAAAACTGGTCTTGCTAATGTCGTCAGATCTGTCATTCCGACAAATTATTTTTGTAAAGAAAACTAACTAATTACTTGTTTGCAGCAGTTGCTAGTATATTTGTTAGTGTGCATGTAATCGATTATTGATACAGTTATTGTATCTTTCAGACAATCTCTGTTTACGAATCCTCTATGTGAAATGAAGAAATTGGTAGATTTGTATTTGGGTACATCTTGACCAACCTTGAAGTAAGTGTTGTGCATATTATTTAACTTTACGCGCATATAAAATGTTAGCTTTTCTAATTGTTATTTATTTTTGTTTGTTACGATAATGACTATATAAAACAATAAAAACAGATTGCTATCTGTAAACTGTATTGTTGCTACTAGCTGTGAGACAAGTTCCAGTACAGATATCATAATTTTAATTGATAGGTTTATTGTTATAATTTTACAAATCAAGTTGCAAAGTTCGTACTATCTTGATTAGTGTGGAACATTATCAGTTTTGTTATTGTTGACATCTAATAACAATTCCTTGCGACGAAAGACACTTGTCAATTACAGATTGCCACTGTCGTCTTAATGCAGAGAATGTTTACGGACATTGTTTTCCCCATCTATATTCCTTCAATATAATTAAAACTTTTCTATGATGTTTTCAGAAATGGGCACTGAGGTGCCAAAAACTCAAGATTCCAGTGGTAACTCAGACTCAAATTCAGATTCTGAGGTAAGTTTTATATAAGATGCCTTTAGAATAATAAAGTTTTCAATACCAAAATACAAACTATTTAGGGAATGTAACATTTTTAAAAAGTCTACCATTCTCAATAGATACTTTTAAATTAGAGTGGTGTATTAATTTAACAAAAATAAAAACTGCATAATTGAATTGCAATAATATTATATATACATTGGTATACTAAAATTATACAGGTGAGAGTGTATATCTCTTTCTATGAGCAACCAGCCATATGTACACTGTATGGAGATTGTCTTCCCATTAGGTTAATGTGTTAATCATCAAATATCAATGTTTCCTCCACACGGCCGTCAGGTTAAGAGTAAATAAATAAAAATTATTTTAACACCACATCCATAGTTGTTATTGCAACAATTAAATTCGTGTAAACTCATGTAGTGTCATTACTAGAAGAATGTATATTTAAGAATATTATATAGTTCATTTTCATTAACTACCCATATCTCTACAGTTTCACCAATAAATTAGTTAATACACAAAAATATTTTTTTTCTGACTTGTAGTTCCAGAACAGCAAAGAAACTGAAATACACTTCACCCTTATTATATTAGTAAAGATAACCAGACAAATTTTAAAATTACAGAACAGCAGTTCTAGTGAAACATCAGCAAGTGAGTGGGAATGCTCTGGAGGTAAACAGAGCAACACACGGAAGCCACACTTCTCTGTAACATCATCAGACAGCGGTTTGAAGCTTAAAATCGCAGCAATTCCACAAACGAAGCAATCTGCTAAGAAATCCATCAAACCATCTGTAAAAAAGAAACCAGAGTCAAAATCTGTAAAAGAAAAGACAGGAAAGAAAACGAGGTTGTCGGAGAGTAGCACTAGCTCTGCATCATGTAGTAAATGTTCATCAGATTCCTCCAGCGATGATGATTTGCCTTTGAAAACTGTCAAAAAGACCTTACCATCCAAGACGAGGAACGGCAGAAACATAATCAAGAGTGACAGTGATGATGACAAATGTGATGCTAAGGAGTCTTCCAAAAATGGAAAGGATAAAGCTTGTGTAAAGGCAAATCTGACTGTAAAGAAGGGCAAAGAAGAAGTAAATCAGGAATTAACAGGAGGCAAAGTGCAGGGACGGCAGAGAAGGGTGAGTACTTTATAATATTAAATTTTGACAACTTATAGATGTAGTAGTAAAATATGTGGGTATGCCAATGTATAATGCCATAGATTGTGGGTTTGAATCTTGCCTAGGTAATAAATGTCTATCTATATATTATATGTATTTCTACAATAAAAATGTTAAGTATAGAACATGTATTAAAATTAATAAAAAATATGAAATATATTTCCATTGTCTAGTACCTGTAAACTTAAGTTACATGCACAGGGCCCGGCTAAAGTTGTGTGATAAGTCCACAGATAATTATGATAATTATCATTACTTTGTGGTTATGACACCATGCCAGTCCAGCCCTGTGCAAGTATCCCATGCTACAGGTTTACTTGTGGTACAAATCCTACTAGCCAACGGAAATGTCCCCAATTGGTTGTAACAGTATTACAAGCAAAATGTTACCAATTGATATTGGCAATTGACAAAGGCATGTCCTTTTGTCTATTTTAGACTTTATTCTATACTTAGTTACAATATTTATGGCTGCTATATACAATTGAAATTGAAATTCTTCAGACACTTGTGTCAAAGCTTAGGGATGTTGTTAAAATCCTGGATCAGAATAAAAGGTGAAGGAAGGTAGCTCTGTTTGGAACAGACTTTCTGAAAATGTCATAATATCACACCACTAGGCAGGCAGCTTTAAAAACAGACTAGACAAACTAGAAATCTTCTAACTATTTGACACACACACACCAGCTTATTAGCTGTTAGTGTGGTTTTAATATAACACTATAACATAGCAATTTAGATGACAATTTCCTATTAGATTATTTTTCTCATACACATTCATCATCTTTATTTGCAGAAGCCATTTATTTGTTGGTGTCGACAAAAGCTTTTGTAATCATCAGCCTCCACAAGATGTATGTTCCTTTCACGGTAGTTGAATATAGCTCTTATATTGCTGTGACATGTAGATGTTTGTCGACCTTTTAGTAAGAAAGTAAAGGCTTTTAGTAAGAGGTAGTGCCATGCTGCATTGCAGCGGAATTGGACCGGCACGACCGGGGAGGTACCTCTCGCTCACTCGATACCGCCGTAATGTGACACCTACGTTGTCTCGTTACGTGTAGTTTGTGAGTAGCCGGTGGCCTATTGGAGGGGGGGGGGGAGATGAAAATGTAGGGCAACGCGTCGGCATAGTGATTATGCTGATGTTCATGGGCGTCGGTAGTCGTAGAAAGGCTCAGATTATTCGTATGTCCCCCTATACTATAAAAAAATAAATATCTGGATAGACAGTAATCGTCAGATAATACTGTTTCATTCCTACGCCATAAGTGAACTTATTAAAATTCTATTCAATCATCACCACAAATCACATTATCATTTAATTAAATACATCCCTGGTCGTTTTAATATAACTTACTTTTTTGCGCATGTAACTAAGTTTTATATAATTATATTCTCTGATAACTTAGCTTGTAAGGAACTTATTCAATACAAACAAACAAAAGAGTGATATCTCAAACTATTTTTTCATATTGACACCATACTTTTTGTAAACTGATTTACTGACCTGCTTTAAAAGTTACATTGATCATTATAATAATGTCCTAGACGAATATCAGCTAAGACGGCCATCTCTGTGGACCAGCTCACTATGTAGAATATAACATTATAGTCCAAAAGTTTGTGCGCCAACACAAGTGCACTCTATTCCTTCATTTTCGCATTCCGATGGCACAGCAGTCCGACACCACCGGAGAAAAGAAAGGCGCATAACCGACAGCTTAACATGTTCCCCAAGACACGGGGATTTCATTCCCACATCCGGTGTAGACGTCCCCGGGACACGCAGACGTCCCCGGGAACAGATGCGAAACATACGTTACAACCCAGATACACGTCAAGTCAATCAACAACACACATTCGACTACTAACATTCCGAATGACACGTTCAGTGTAGGGACTAATTCCAATGGGATTCGCGATTTCCCCATCTCAAATAATACCGCAGTAACGGTTAGGCATTCCGAGACTACCGCGCGCGGGTTCTTTCACCCTTCCGTTTAAGGGGGGGGGGGTGTCTCGTCGCCAGACAAACACTCATAGCAATCCGATGAAGCTGTATTGGGCTTACACTTTAAAGGGTTACACCGCCCACTCCTGTCTTCGGACTATTGTTAAAAATTGATAAATCCTAATAAAACTCTCAGGTCAGACCTGAGAGTCGACTCCTGAGAGAGGGGAGCCATAGTTGACAATTCTTATTACTAAGCCATTAGAGTAAAAAAAAGCTACTGACCATTTAGGCTTGCCATTTAGCCTAACCAAATACATGGAGAGAGTAGCTAGTTTGTCCAAATAACAACAACACATATTCACGCCAGCTCCCTAATGGGGTAGGCAGACTGAACTGTATGCCATACATCACGATCCTTACATACCTGCCTTGCCTCCTCCACATTCATTACTCTCTTCATACAGACACGCCTGCGGCGAAGACTTGACAGCACCTTCAAGCTCTACCCAATGAATTGATCGTGGTATGTCAGTCAGTCTTGGTCTGCCTCGGTACCTACATCTTTCTACATTCGCATTGTATGTCTGCTTTTTAACAAAAAATATTTGATAAATATTATATATTTGTCCAAATATTTTAATTTATCTTTTGGCTAGAGTTATTACGATAAGCAATTTCCTCTTATAGCCGATTTTTTTCTATCCATAGCGCTCAATTTGCAAACGCATGAGCTACGCAAAGCCTATGCCATGACGCCTGCCAACGTTACTACAGCCATAAGACCTACATCAAGTGGGGTTGGGGATGATCAAGTAGAAGTGGAAGGTGGAAACTAAATATTTCATCTCAATTCATCTGAATGTAGTGGTTGGGTTCTGTAGTGTGGAATGATAACAAAAACATTTTAGTAACGGGCACGTAACCCTCGGTATGGGCGTTTGTCTCGCATTTGGTCGGTTTTTTTTTAATTATTATTTTGGCTCTCGGATAAGTGATATAACGTATTTTTATACGAGGTAGTGCCATGCTGCTTTGCAGCCGTTTTAGGTTGGCATGACTGGGGAGGTACCTCTCGCTCACATGACACTGCAGTTTTTTAATAGCTGTGGCTGTCTGTGTTAAGTCTGTTTTGCGTGTGAGTGGGCCTTTAATTGCTCTTCCTTGCCAGTTCAGCTCCCGCAGCGAGCAGCTGTTAGTAGTGGACAGATGATGATCTGTGTTTGAAAAAGAATTCCCTGACGAACCATATCATATGCTTAGGACATATTAGTGATTAGACCACATCGATCCCGCAGAGCAGAAACAAATACTTTACTATGGGGTAACAGTGCACTGCACAAAATATAGAGGCAGAACTTTCAACTGTCTTGGTGCGTTAGTGTTAAATTTAGACATCAAAAGGGTAAAATTAAATCAATTTTGAATATAGTTGATATCATCATGATCATTATCTGCCCTCATAGGTCCACAGCTGGGCATAGGCCTTTTTTCAATGAACGCCAAGACGGCCGATCTCCTGCTACTCGCTTCCATCCCAGACCTGCTAGTGCACGGAGATCGTCTGCTCACCTGGTGAACGGTCGACCAACACTTCGTTTTCCTAAACGCGGCCTCCACTCCAGAACCTCAGTGGCCCATCTGCCATCTGATCTTCTGAGTGTGTGACCAGCCCATTGCCACTTCAGCAAGACATCGGATTTAGTTCTCTGCCTCGTCATGGGGTCAAATATCGCACTTTCTATGGATACAAAATAATGCAGCACTTGTAATTTTAAATATGTTAACACAGAAAATCTTATAATACATACATCCCTAGTGATATTTATAATTAACGTTCTTAAGATGCTAGAGTATATATTTAGATTATAAAGTATTATGAGCCATGAGCCAGTATTTAGCCAAATATTTAAAGTTCATATTTAACAGATGTTTAGTATTCGTAACACATATCGAGCATATGTTGGCTTAATGGCGATTAAATAAACATATTGTACCAAACACAACTCCGAAACGGGTATACTTACACGCTAAAACTTAAAAACATTTCAACTTGCAGCTTCCCCGTCCGCTCTGCAATTTACGCCCGCTTTTAATATTCTATCTATCCTTTGATTTGCTATTGGAGATCTGGAATGTTAACATAATTTCCAAACGTTTTTTTTATACGAAAGGAGTCAAGTGAGCAATCGGAGCCTTATTACGACTGTCTACGCCCACGCCATACGCCATAATTACTATGCCAATGCGTTTCCCTTGCCAAACCCAGAAACCGCACGAAACGCGACACTGAAGATAGAAGGTAACTTTACTGCGGTATTATGTGAGCGTGAGGTACCTCCCCGGTCGTGCCGGCCCAATTCTGTTGCATAGGAGGATGTAGTGTCACTAGAGCACTATGCAAGGCACTACCTCCTAATATGCAGCATGGCACTACCTCCTATTAAAAATTGTGTCAAAAATGTATCTTCAGGAGCTAAATAGGTATCAACAGTTAGAACATTGAAAATGGTCGTCATCTCTTGTATGAATTATCCCGGTATAACGATACTTAAAAAAAATGCATGCATGCTTTATTGCTGCCAATTTGGTCGTTCTGTGACAATTGTGACACTTATGCACTGGCATAATTATATTCGGTATAGTAGATCACATACGATAGACGGACCAGCTGGAAATAGAATCAATTTTGCGGGTGTCGACGCCCGATAACATTCGCACGACATTACACACCTCTCACCCCTTCTCTCTCACTCTTTCCGTCATCCCCCCCAATAGCCAACCGAGTACTCGACACGACTGGAATCAGGATAGCCGCCACTTCATAGCGGTATATGTCATACCGCTATAAAGTGGCAGTTTCCTGATGGAGAGTTTCCCGGCACTGCTGGGTCGATTTCACTGTATTTAAACACATGTTTTCTTGAAGAGACACAACACATGTTTTTTCTCAAATTCAGGAATGGCAGTGCTTTTTTTTTCTCAAATTCAAGAATGTTTTAGACAGACATACAGAACTACCTTTCGTGTCATATATTCAATAATTTCAAAGTACAAAAATTGGTTATTGAAAAAGACTTTAGATGCTCATTTGAAAATCATGACCATAATATCGACGATAGACTCTTAAGACGCAAGATAATTAGCATCTATGTTGTCTGTTTAATACACACAATTAGCTAAGATTCTGGGTACATCGCCAAGGTCCTTTCTAATATGTAACTATTTTTAGGCAAATTCTGAATACATGTTGCCCCGTGAACACGTGTTCTTGAGTGGGGCGTTTAAGATCACATTCAGTATTATAAGGACACTCATTGTGTACAACACATTTCAATATAACCCTCTAGCACAGGGGGCGACACGACTCGCGCCCGCTGGAGTTGTTGATAATTTTAAACATCACAAACCCAAATCATTTAGTCATTATCTAAGTACTTATTGATTAGTACTCTTAAGGATTTTATTAACGTTATGATCCCCTGTTTTCAAAGATAGTGGCGGAAAATAGAACGATTTCATTGATAAAGGCATGTCCACATAGACCCAAAAGATGACGGATAAGGCTAATTCATTATTATTATGATATGACAAAATCATGTTAGATACTTCTTTTCATACTCTTTTCAGTATAATATAATGAATAAATAACCTAAAAACGATTTGTTATTTAATTACATGCACGACAAACTCAATGTTACATTACAATTTGTTATTAACGCCGGTATGATAATGCTACTACAGTTTTGTAAGCTACGCCCATGTGGACGAGCAGCACAAACAATACAAACAAATCCTGGAGTTTAATCTGTCCATATTTCGACTAATACTTTTTCCATAGTTCAGACTAGAATTAGACGTCATAAGTCTAATATGAGGGATTGATGAAGAATATATATATGTAGATATATCCAAATTCGATTGTAATCTAAATTGAGCATAATTTTCGCATTTAAAATATTAGTAGGATAAGATTGATTTTACTCGAATAAGTAATTGTTTGATGCATGAAACAATTGTGTACGATAAGTGGTTGTTTGCGACCTTCAAGCGCCAAGCGCACTTAATACTTTAGTATAAGCAACATCTGCCGAATTCTAACAACAATTAGATAAACATAACAAAAAGGCGACGACTGATTATACAAAGATTATATACACAAAACTATTTAACGTGTCACAATTGCCCCTCAGTCGAGGGGCCACCGCTGGGGCTCCGCGATCCTGCACGAGGGCGCCCCAATCCTTTTGTAATTGTTGAGATTATACAGTTTATAGTACCTTACTTGTGATTCTTGTTTACCACACATTGTGTGTTCATATATTTAGAAGATTTTATTCATGGGATCGTAAAGACCCCATCGAATGTGAACATAGTGGTAACGAATTGCTATATAGTAGGGTTCTTTTATATTAAATTAAGTTAACATTCGCTTTTTTTCAAATCTCTTAATTCAGTAATAAGTTCAAAAGGTGTAAAAACTAAAAAGATCGATTTCTATTTAATATTGGTTCTACCCAAGATATGACAATTAAGACTCGGATAATTATAATTATTATAATTAACACGTTAAGACTTGTTTATGACAGTAAAATATTAATTTTACATATAAATAACTACTTAGATACATGTCACGGTGTATTTGTGCAACGGAAATTGGAAGATTACATACCCTATCACTGAAAGACATCGACAAATGTGGCTATGGTTTTTGTGTGCCATGCTGTATTCCAGGAGAATTGGGCCGGGTCCTGTTGCCTGCAGATCCGGGACCCTCCACTTATAGCGGCTGATGGCTCCCGTAGGGGTTTAGTTGGTATTGCTACCCAATGGCCGAGTCCAACATAGGTCTGGGGGTCTACCCGTGGCTCCCAGGTATCATGCGTAAATGCATTCCCCTTCGTCACCAAAAAAAAAAAAAAAGGAGAATTGGGCCAGTACGACCGAGGACGTATCTGTAATGTAAAGACATAACGGAGTAAAACGACAAGCAAAAGTTTGACATTCCGAAAAAGTAATTAAAATAATCCGGACACAAGCTATCGTACCGACAAAACCTTTCAAATTGTGAACGTAGTCACGGAGAACAGCATGTAGTAGATACTATAGGTATCTTTGTGGAACTATCTGTACGTATTATAAAACAAAGTCTCCAGAATCTGTCTTCTTTTTCCTAGCCATATCCCGTTTCTATATCATTTGATATCGGGGTCAGCTACCACGTCTAGGGGACTTGACGAGGGCGACAGTTTTGTACAGAGCGGCTGCCATCTGACCTCTGTAACCCAGAAGCGATACAAACCCTAGTACTATATTAGGTCGAACTCGAATACACGAATCCGGGTTTCCTCACTATGTTTTCCTTCACCGTTAGAGCACCCAGAAAATATATTTCAGAAAAATTCAACAACATGGCCGGGATCGAGCCTGGACTACCACCACGGCTCCGCCACCCACCCAGCTAGACCACCGAGGCTCGTTCTCCAAAATCTGCCTGTATGTGATCAATTGATAAAGATCTACTAAATTAATTTATGTTTTCACCCATGGATATATCGGGTATCGAGGAAGGTATGAGTGTTATTTGTTAAGGTGGAGCGAACTATGAACGGTAACGGTAGGCGAAGCCGGGGGGGATCGCTAGTTCAACTATATAACTTCAGAACTTTTGTATGAGCTATTGTTTCACTTGCATGTAAGAGATAGTCATTGTTGTAGTATTCGGGCCGGCGAAGTTTGGGCGTGTACGGAAGCTTAGGAACATTTTACATCATTTTTATAGTATCAGGAGGCAAATGAACGGTTGAAGGCTTTTTATAACTATAGACATCATTATAGTTATGCCGATGTTTTGCCTTCCATCTGTCACCAACTAAAATATGCCGACGAAATCCCAGAATCCGCACGAGATAAATACCGTTCGAGTACTGAGAGGCGTATTTTTTCAGGCGTACCTCGGTCGTATCGGTCCAATTAGGCTGCAATGCAGTATGGCATAATCTCTTACAAAAATGGTCAAAAACATCTTTTGAATTCAGGTCTTGGCAACTATGGGTTATATCCTCATTTTCGCTTCTAGAAATCTTCGATAACTTGTTGATAAATATCAAATACACGAGAGCACACCTCAGTCCCCACGAAAATGAAAACTAATGGCTTATGAATGATGATCATTGTAAACTCATAGTTATGGACGCAATGATTGTTACACATGTTGGTGATGGCGATAAAAGCTCATAGAAGCAATTATTGTAGCTGATACGGCTTGCATTATAAACGTTACGCAGATAAACTGCTGATAAGTGCCGTATGGATAATTAACGTACTGGATTATATAGTGTTTCAACTTTATTGTATAAATTTATATTTAATCTATGAATGTGTTACAAGCAAGGCTTTGTAAAGATCGTGAAATATCCTACGCATTTCTCTATTCCCATTAGCAATCTGACGTGAAGATGTGTTGTTGTTGTTTTTTATCTGGCCGTTGCTGGATATTACCTCATTACAATAAAACTAGTTCTACGGATTTTATCTCGGTTTATTTAATTATTTAACTAGCCCCACGATTCAGGAGCTTTTGTCAGCAGCCGCTATAAAATCCGTAAAAGTAGTTTTATTGTAATAAGTAACATTCGCGTAAAGCTAAGACACCAGTATGATATCAGTCTCTGTCAAAATGCATGATATTCAGCCACTCGGGTCAAACTAAAAGGTTATGTCATGCTGCATTGCAACCGAATCGGACCGAGGATGTATTAGCTATGGTTATATTCGAAAATTGGTTTGAACAAAATCGATTTTTGTGAATATTCTTATAAGAGGGGTACAAAGAGCAGCCACCTCGGTTCAATTGACTTCCCCCAGCCTGTCTGGGTTCAAGCCAGGCTACCGCCACCACGACAAGGCTTGAACTATGGCTCGGATCTTTATATGTCCTACTCTAATATCATCCTTATAGGTTTAGCTTAGTGTCATTGTAGCATTTTATACGATTAATAGTTCTACTGTAACGAGTCCTTGTAGCAGTAACTCGGATAATTGTTTTTCCTTAATCGTATATATATTTCCTTAAGCCAGTCCCATTAACAAATGTGTCACGTCAAGGTGTACTGTGTGTCGAAATTATTATCTGATCTACCTGATTTATAGTTTAGATTGTTTCATCATTGTCACAGTTTCTGTACTATTTACCCATTGCGGTGATTTTTATTCTGAGAGTATCGCGTGCGAATCTTTTCACCCGTCAGAGGTGAGGGTAGGACGACTACCGGTCATGATGCTCTTTGAGCCATTAATTTACGACATCGCCGAGGACAATTTATATACCGCGCGCGATCTTCCTGCGGCATCGTCCGAGCCGAGTCTTTCTAACCTTGATAATAATACTCAATTTGTAGTAACTAAAAATTGACGTTCTCCGATGCATCTCTCTCATCTTTTAGAGGAGAGGAGGTGTCGGTCGGGAGACTCCACCTAGTATCGTTGTGCGACGAGCACTTGTAGCAATCCCACTTGTGTCCACAAGGAACACGCACACAACTTCACGCCAGTTCCCCAAAATGGTAGGTAGAGAATTTTTTTTAAAGAAACTGCTTCCATATTTATGGTATTCATACGAATGTTATTTTACTCTACGTAGATTCTACTCTTCTAGTGTCAAACCGTTAAACGACGGGTTTGTTATCGCGTATCGGTTTGTTAGAGTTCCAGACATTCCAATTGGCGCACCAGTAGCTCAGATAGTGGTTAGGCGCATTTGTCCTATGTTGTCCCTAAACAAAGTGTCGCCATAACGTGTGCTATTTTTTTTTTCTTTTAAATGATCTTCCTAATATTATAACAGGGGATGGAGATAATTTTAAATGTAACTAAAAGCGACATAATTCTATACGCAAAATGAAGATCTCAAAAAAAAAAAAAATGAGTTAGTAGAAAAAGTGAATATTTTACGCTGGCGAAGTCTCAGGTAAAGCTAGCGTTTTATGAATTAATGAATGAAAATGATTATAATGAAAATTTGGGAGATTTTTTTTTGTATATAAAATTCTCGTGTCACAATGTTAGTTACTTTACTTCTCCGAAACGGCTTTACCTTTACTTATATGTGTTTGTGTATATGAGTATATGTATATGTATGTTCTGTAATTCGTGCCTAATCGCGATCAATAAAAATGCCACGTAGAAGGTGATGGTAGACTAGGATTAAACCGCTTTGCCCATTAATGAAAAAGAAAAACGGTGTTAACGATAAATCATTAGGTACGTTCGGTTACAACTTCGCATATTCTAGAGCAATAAATAGAATGAATAGTACATTCGAGAATAATGCACGAGTCAATTTCACAGCCATAAATATTAAAATGAGAACATAGCAATGTGATTGATTGTTGAATCACTAACTCGGGTGTGCATTGTTCATTTAACGTTACAGAGAAAGCTGCGGTACAATTTCATTTGTAACCTAATTCTGTTTGCCAAGTATTTAAACCGTCGACCATTTAGTGGGTGCGCTCCGGGTTTTCAAATCGCTTTTTATGTTGCAGTATAATTATTTTGCCTTTGTTTATAAAACACTCCTCAAAATGCGACAAGAATTTTGTACAATAACTTAATTAGGCAACGAGGATTTCCAAACATTTAATAACTTCGTGTTGTACACAAGCGAATTTATTGTTATCTTATTGACATTCCGCAACAATATAGATAAAGAAGATTAATTGTCGTGGTTTCGTTAAATGTTGTCTTTGATATTTTTTCATCCTATTGTCACTCATTTTATTCAATTCACAAGAGATATGACCACACAAATACCACCCACTTATGATATCTGGCATCGGCGGTCATTGACATCTCGTCCGAATAAAATACACATTGTCGTCGCTGACAGATTGTCTGCTTAGAGATTTATTACGTTGAAATTCTGAACGTTCGTACTGAGACTTGACCGGCGCATTTCCTGGCAAATCATCTACGTAATTGAGCAATGTTTATGACGTGTCGGCGTGGAATGCAATCGGAATAGTGGCATGCGTTATCAAGAACAATGCAGTGGTAGCGAGGGAGTGTCGTGTGCGGTCGATGAGGGTGCAGCGTGCAGCGTTTAATTAAGGCGGGTGAGCTTGGCTCGCGTGCCGTGCACTTCCGCCCCGGGGGCGCTGTGCTTTTCCTCGCGGGAAGGCCTAGGAAAGCGACCGGTCGTCACCCGCGTCGGGAATTAAAATTTTTCACGTAAACTGGTTTGATAGCGCGGAGTGGGGGTCGCGAATACGCCGCGCCGCTCATTAGCCGACTTGTGTCGAGCGTCGCGAGTGCGCGCGCGTCCGTAAGTTGCGTCCTTACGTATGCGTACGCGGTTTCGCGCCGAATGTATACAGTACCTGTGTTGTGTGGTTGAGTGATTAGTGTCTATCAAAACTGTCAGTGCGAATTTGTAATTAAATTATTGTAGTGTGCAATAATAATTAATTATCTCAATTCTAACTAAATTACTGTAACGTTAGAAATTGTTGTGTTGCGAATGTGACACCAAATCGGTAACAAATTTCGGGTGATAAGCTCGAGAGAGCGTCGCGGTGCGCCGAATTTCTCTTATCAATCGAGCGCTCAAGGTCATACGTTATCAGTCTGCTCCGCGCGGATCCAATGGATTTGTTCTGAGATTGTGCGTATCGATGCAAATTACGTGTTTTTGTATCGTAATATAGGAATAGGAGATGTTTTTTTTACAACACAAGCATAGCATTTCTTAATTTTTTATTGTTGTATAAAATAACGTTTCCTATTTAACGAATTAACGGTAAAGGTTAATGTGTGTAAAGTGTACTATTAATAATATAGTGTTTACAATCGGGTGTAGTTTTGAGTACAGTGCTATGTAGATCGCGACCTAGTTGCGCGTGATTGAGGATAAACAGTATAAATAGCTGGTCACTCAGACGTGTGAGCGTGTGCCGTGGCGTGTGGCGGTGGTGGGATGGCATGATGAGGCACGCGGCATCCTCCGCGGCCTGGACGGCGCCCGGCGAAGTGTGGGAGTACGTGAAGCAGCTGGTCAGTTCCTACCACGACCAGCATGACTTTCAGGTGGGAGACAAGTTTCATCGTTATCACTTTAAACCAGCACGACCGGAGTTCGTTTCGTTTCGATCACTTTGTGAGTAGCGAGTGGTCCATTGGGATGAGGTGAAAGGTATATATATATGTATGACCGTTCACCATGTGTATGTTAAAGGGGGGTTAGCTCTGTCAGTCACCAAATGGCTCCGATTCTCGTTTGTCCCCGGATTCTATAAAAAAAATCCCGCTCATGTAATACAGAGCTGATCGCTGTGATGCGCATTTCTTGTGGTTATTGGATAGTGGGTTTAAGGAGAACCACGAGCTTATTTTTGTTAACGAAACAAGTCTTTTCTATTTTTATTTGAATATCAAATGTCAACTACAAATTAATTAAATTTAGCCTAAACACCAGCCCCCGTGCCACAGAATATATCCACCACCAGTTCGACAAATCTACAGTAAAAGGACGAGAGGTGTTTATCATCATGATACGTGAAGGGTAAATAGGAGTCTCTGCATGTTGATACGTTTCGTATTGTGTGTTGGTTAACAATAGTGTTGATTGTGACAAAATATGCTAAGACTTAAGTCGCAGCAAGAATCTTGTTGATTTGCTAACCTCAGATTACTGCGCATTTGAAATAAGACATATTCGTTTAGAAAAAAGCAAATGTCGTGTTTCTATGTATGTCGTTGATGCTTAAAATCAGATGACTCTACCGCTCGTTTACCAAATCTAGTGTATGTGCACATATTACGAAACCAAATCACCAAGCTGCTTGTGTGTATGCGATCGATTTTCTCAACATCGATTGAACTGATTTTCATGCGGGTGTCATCAGTGTGTTAATTGTATAATTGATTAAAATAACGACCCGGCCCTGTTTTCATGTGCGAAGCCGGGGCGGACAGCTAGTATATACTAATAGCATAAAGCTAAAAATTTCTTTGTTTGTTTGAATGCCCTAATATCATCAGGAAGAGGTAGTGCCATGTTACTTAGGAGGAGGTAGTGCCATGCTGCATAGGAGGAGGTAGTGCTATGTATAGTACATGACACTACATCCTACTGTGGAACGGGATTGGGTTGACACGACCGAGGTGGTACTATCTCTCGCTTACATAAGACCGCCGTAAAGTGACATCTTTAGTGTTGCTTTTATATGCGGTTTGTGAGTAGCCGGTGACCCATTAGGGGGGGGGGAGGAAGGCAACGGCATCGTAATTATGTGGATGTTCGTGGGCGTGGTTAGTAGTAAAAAGGCTCCGATTGCTCCATTGCCTCCTATTCTATAAAAAAAGAAAGAAGTCTGATGCGTAACAGCCTCGTGTTACGGTACTTGTACGGAATACGAACATTCCTTAGAAACGGCTTCGCTGATCATCATGATTTTTGTGGGTATTCGATAGGTATGCGAAATATTTCACAGTGTATTTAAAATTTTTATTCCGATATTTTTAAACTTACGCGAGTAAAGCCGCGTGACTCACCTAGTAGGCTATTATATACATCGATCCTACCTAATAAATAAAATTCAGCCGTTGTTAGTTATTCGTCGAATAGTTTCTTTAAAAAACTGCGAGACTCGCTCCATGCGCACTTCGGTTTACTCTGTTAACACAACAATGAGATCAACCATTTTTCTAGACTTCTAGACCGTATCTGTTAACGTAAACTGGAGCTTGTTAAATTTATATAGAATTCACAATTGCAAATTGCACTCCGGAAACTTGACTACCGATAAAAATATAAACTGATGTAACTGTTGGATTTTTTTCCTTATGAAATGACGAATAAGGTCCACTGTTGGAAAAAAATATGGAGGAGCAAAATTGTTTGAAACATTAACGCTAAGCGTAACGCTTTTCGTTTTATAGTGCTTACGTATCTTGCACATCTACCGTTATAAGAAAAAAACGATTCTCTCTAGTGTCATACCGCTGAACCTTTACAAAAAAAAAATCTGTGGAAAAAAGCAGGATCTCCTGTACCGTGTTACATGCCATACATGTAACTTACTGCGAATTATTAAAATACTGTATCATGTATAATAATCAACAGGCAGGTCAAAATATTATGTAATCTATAGTTGTATGTATTTCCAACCAGGTTCCAAGTTGGCACCTGGTGCGAGGTTATTTAATCAACGCTAATATTTTTCGCATCACTCCTCCACTGATCATTGAACTTGTTTGCCAGCGAGATAGCGCGTAATGGACAGATCAAACTTGCTTCGTTTGACCGTGAAATTGTCGCCGGCCGAGCGTGACCGCGTCGCGTGTTTAGACATAGGTACATTGAGATGTAATGCCATATGTTACGTTTCATCCACCACCATCATTTATCCGTCTATAAATTATAGGTCTCAATGAATTCCAGGAGCCGTTTCGACAAATCTTGACGGACTCTACAAGAAGACGGTCCTTTATCCGGTCTTTTGAATGACTATTACTTGTAGATCAATGCTAAAAGATAATCCACAAACAGTGATCCGATACGTTCTCGGTGTGCCTCGGATGGGGGAGTCAAAGTGGGGGTCAGATGACGCGCTTGTCCACAGATGGGACAAAACGCATATGAAACGCACGCACACACGCAAACGAACAGGACTGCATGAAGTCAGTTAATGTATGTTATGGCCGTATAATAAAATACAATGGTAGTAATAATTATAACGGTGTGGGTATTTTTTTGATTTCTCTATTACGCTTTTATGAAATAGGAAACCATCGATCGCTATTTAGGATATCATCGATGCAACAACTGCCAGGTTCCGTGTTTCATCAATTGTGCTACCTATTTTGCGACTCAATGACACACATTCCTTGCAAAAATCGCACTTAGTGATTTTGATTTATTCATATTCTAATAGGAGCAAATCTCAATTACTACCGGCTTGATGGTTATCAAAAAATCTCAATCTTGGACATTCTGGTTCTGTAAATAAAATTGACGTTATGGACTACCTGTGAAATTACGCACATTGTAAAAACGATTTAAATGAAGAGTGTAAGGGTTCACTTTGCAAAAAAATATGTTTAACTCGTGCACCTTTTTCAAATAGATTCTGCTTTGTAAAAAATGTCTTAAAATCGTGCGCGATCAACGTGGCTTTGCAAAAATGTATGTTTGTACAATCACGGATGCTTTAGAGTGATTGTGACTATTTGTTGTGACAGTTCACTATTCATAGTGAACTGTCACAACAAATAGTGTATCTTGTATTTTTGCATATCAATGCCTACATATCATTATTTAACCTTGCTTGGGCAACCTATTGTTCTAGTCTGCTGATTGGTTATGGTTAAAAATATTTGTTATGTGCCACTTATTGTGACGTCAACGCAGATGTTGGTGACACATGTCTATGTGAAACCGATACTGGATTTGGGATATTTAAGTGATATTGAACACTTTATTGATTATATCGCGGCTTATTTCATAATACTACTGATGCTTAGTCATGCAAAAACTGAGATAGACGTCGTCTGAATTTAGCTTAAGTAAATTCTACAGATTTTTAGAATTCCTTGTGCAAAGGGTAAAAACGGGTCCCTGTTACTAAGACTCCGATGTCCACCTTTCTGTCATCAGGCTATATCTCATGAACCGTGATAGATAGACAGTTGAAATTTTCAATGGTGTGGTGTATTTTTGTTGGCACTTAGCATCAAATACTTAAATTATAGAATGAATTAATTATTTAAGGAGATCCTGTTAAGATATACGTGTTTTTTGTCGTACTTACAGACAATGAAGTCCGACTCGCACTTGGCCGACTTTTTATCTTCTTTCTGGTCTTACATTTTTATTACTTACAGAATTACTGAAATTTGAAACGGTCTAAAGCCAAGTGTACTACAATTTTTTTTGGTGGAAATGTAAGTGATGCTATTAGTCGGAAGTTTCTTATTATTTCATTTTAGCACTTTGAGAAAATCTCGCAACAGTCGCTCACGACGATCATTTATTTTTATGTTATTTTTTAATTTATTATCTTAGCATGATTAATGTACATTGTAACAGACATAATTCCGTGTAATTAACAGTATTTACACGCGATGCGTTCTTCAATTGTATATAATTGATATTACTTTTCATTATAGTAATTTAACATTAATTTGTTGACATTATGACGATGGCCAGCTACTGTGAAGACAATATAGAGGTGCCATCTTGTGTTCTACAAAGGTCCGGTTCTAATAGTGTAGAGGAGTAGCGACCGTTACTGTGGCTGTTGTTTGGACGGCCAATGTCAATGTTCGGTTCAAGGATGTAATAGATAATTCATATCGTGTTTATGCGATTGATTTTATTGATATATTTGGATAATAATTTTGTATTCAACGGATGGTGTGTTCAAATGCTAGCACGTTTTGGTGAATATTTTATATTAACATGAAGATCTGTTCTTTGATGAGTGTTTGTATGGGTCTTAGACTTGCAGTGAACCGATAAAGTTTGAAGAAGATCATAATGAAGACCATATGTCTCTTGTGTTTTAGGGTAGAAAAACACATCGCTAAAAAGGTTTACCAATTAGCAGCGCGATCGTATCTAAGATATATCTATTACTTGGTCTTAACTCTTATTAAGTGCCAGACATCAATTATTTAATATCTGCCAAACCACAAACTTGAAGCTTTTAATAACCTTAATCGAAATTTAAATTATTTTGGCCTAAAAAGCAAGCTATTCGATATTTAGCATTTTTTGTATCGAGCGTAGAGCACGGTAGAGGAAGACAATACGATAGTGTGGTGGTCGCTTTATACGATTATGATTTTGTAATGACGTTGATCTGGTTTACGGAAGTAATAAAAAAAAAACAATTCTAGCATTGACAGTGACCATTACTGACAATAACGTGTCATTAAAAAAATATAATCAAGATAACATTAATAGAGTTGCTTACGATAGAGGTTTCGTCCGGCTTCTTATGTTTTTGTTGCACAACTAGATCATTACAGGGAACGGCGAGCGACCCGAGTACCTGCTACTGATTGATGTACGTCGCCAAAGCGTAGATCTTATCCCGGCCATCTAATAGCTTTAACGAGATTACGGTACCTTTCTACTCCTATTTACATCTCTTCCTGATTGTTATTGATTTTATCGTTTTATATGTTTGTGTGTGACGAATTAGCGTGTCGTATGTTTGGTTCGATTTGTACTCTATTATTGCTATAAACGATTTCATCTCAAAAAGGCAACAATTGTGTTTTGTAAATAGTAATTTAGAGGGTAGAGTGACATTTGTGTAAACTTAGAACGTTAAAAGCGTACACGATGTTGCAATTTTTCAGGCTGCTAAAATCTGTATTTATTGGCAACTCCTGTCACCAGTGGAAAGTGTCATGATGTTGATAGTCATGATTGTTTTTGGCGAATATTAAAGTGTTCGAGAAATTGCTTAAATCCATGTTGATGTGGTTAACCCATTTCCAGCAGTAGGATACAATGAGCCAAAATATTATATTACACCTAAAAGTAATAACTTAATATTTAATACATTTTCTCCAAAGAACACGTATGCTAACATTTATTTTTGTATACTAAATAAAAAACACATGTAAATCTCGACGAACGTGATATAAGAAATAGAAAAAAACATCAGGAATTTAAATTAAAACCATTAACAATGTTTTTTTACTTTTAAACAGGTTTCTTATACCGGAAATGTGAAATTTTAACTTCTACGCGTACCAAGGATAAAAACTGCCAATAACTTTTGAAATGTCTCCTAAACTTCATATTACTAGTACATAATAAATAAACCTTTTAAAAAATTTAAAAGGTTTATTTGTTAGTGACATTCGCATTAGGACCAATTTGCAAATGCTTTACTTAAACATGTCTTCTATCGTAATACCTATTTGTATTACCTGCATGTAATTAAAATGCAACAATACCTAATAAATGCAACATGGTACTTTGGCAATGTAAACTAAAAACAGTAACGTAATAAGTGCTCTGTTCGCGTAAACTAATGTTTACTTAATCCCGATAATACGTAATTTAACGGCTAAAATGATCAGAAAAAGAAAAATCGGTCGCATGTAGTAAGTAAGCGGTATTCGACGAGTGTTGAATTTGCAGACGCACTTATGACAGAATGGAGATGGTAACTGAAACCGGTCGAGCACCTTTGACGCGGCGACTGCCTTTTGGTGACATCCGCAAAAAGTACATGCGAATATCTCGCCGATAACCGAGCTCAATGCAAACGATCTTACTGATCGTTATACGTATTGATCCCTCGACGCTAAATAACCGGTCAGCCGGCGGGACTAGGCGATAATAGACCGAATGCGATGGCACCGCATTCCCACTTACCATTAGCAGTGTTATTACACATTTGTAATAGCTAAATATCTGTCGCACATTTTGATGTATACGAATGGGGAGATTAGTATGTAAATGTGGAACGAGCGTCGTAGGCTGGCGTAAAGAGTGCACAGACGGGTAAAAGCTGTGAGGGAATGCAGTTTGATTGTGTATGAGCGGGTGTGTATACTCGCCTTTCGCGTTCGTACTTGGCCACATCGATTACGCACTATTGCTGCATACTTATATTGAATCCTTTGCAAATAATTCGCCGACCCTCATACGGGTTTATAATAAACGCTTTCAATGCTTCTCAACCAATTAAATATTTATGAGGGCTATTCTTCTGTATTTACTGATGTCTCGTGTGTGTGTTTTCTTGTCGAAACTCTGTGCGATTATTTTTGTCAATTCATGTGTTTGGTTTTAAAGCTATTACAAGAGTTGATAAGTGTTTTGATTACGCAATAATTGGCCTTGGCTATATGTTTTCGATTCTCTGGAGATCAATAGATGCCTTAAAAAAAATACGACTGAGCTTTATTTATGGCCACATAAATAAGTATAAGTAACAAAGATATACTTTGAATAACCGAATTTGCTTGCGAATTCGTATTAGAGTAACGTTAAAGTATATATTTTCAGGTTCGAAGTGGTGTTTTCACGGTATAACTCAAACAGCATCGCAACCTAATAAGTAGTTACCCACGGACAGACGTGGAACAAAAAAAAGTTTACTTCAATTGACATATAAACACCTCTCATGCGCTATCTTGAACACATCCCTTAGGTGACTATTTCATAAATTGATGTGGGCGGTCAGCTTTTACAGTTGGCCTCATTTAAGTCAAAACTGATCTTCATCTGTTAGACCATTGGACGACAAACTATCCAAGTTCATATTTTTTATTATACGAAAGAAATTCATATTTATTCACAGTTGGAAGGAATAATAAGTACTCGTATAAAACAGATCTACTACTGCTACTACACTTATGTTTATAATAATTGTCAATCGAGTATCGCGATTATGTTACACCGCATCCAAGCAAAGCAGATATTGTTAAGTATTAACGACGCGTTGAGAGAACACTCCGGGAATCGGGATAAGCCGGTCCAACGGCCATCTTTCCGTCGTTTAATAAAGCCCCTGCGACAACTGCACGCCTCAATAGGGTTGACAGCCATGATATACCTGTTTGCATAGGAGCGAGCTTGAATAGGCATTGAATATAAATCGCCTGTTATCATATCTTTGAACCTGCCTCATAGTTTATTCAAATACGCCACTGCCAACCATTTCCCACGCTCACTTTGTTTTTCACTATGCTTTTGTCATGAAAATACGTAATGGGGCGAGTTATAAACGACTATAGCTTTGGTTGGTTACCAGTTTTATCCTTAATATCCTCGGCACGTTGTACGAATACTTGTCGTACACATGCTCACTTTTTACACATTACAATGAACCACAAAATAATTAACTAACTGGCATTTATCTGGTGAGCAGCGGCAGGTATCTGATTAAAGTTACAAAAGAACAACAATAACATGTAATTTTAAGTTTCCATTATTACAGTTTTATACAAATGGAGATTTTAGAACTATTTAACAGTTTCAAAATTTGTGCGTGACATTATCACGTTTTTTCCACCTAATTATTCAATAAAAAATATATTTAATTCTATTACAGGTATAAACTTGTTAAGTTAGAATAAAACATTTCCTAAATATTTTTTATACAATAAGGTATATTATATTTTCCTAAGAATTTAACGGTGTTAAAGAAAAATAAATGATTGTGCTGCTCTTTAACTACCAGTACCTAAGCCAAATCATAGTTCTTTTTGTAAAATTATATATATCTTCAGGTTTAATTTTAGTGTGATAGCCCTACATCTGGATCGGTAAATGCAAACGCAGTTCGCGAATAAATCGTTTACATGGTTGTCGGCGTAAACTGGTCCCAGTCCCCGGCGCATTGCATGATCCGAGGCCGGAAGCAGGCATCGAGAATCATCGGCATACGAAACTATATTTATAAACAATACATCGTCAAAACAGAAAGTTTATGGTCGAGTGAAAGCAAATACAAGCCGAGTAAATAACTCCCACGACTTAATGTAACGACTAAGAGCCGATACATCTGAGGTACCACAAGTGATTATAGTGTACGCACAATGTTCGGAGCTGCGCGGAGCAGGCTAGTGGCTCGGTGGCGGACGGTCTTATCTCACCATTAGAGTTATTATGGGCCGATATCTCGCCATCTCACCGCTTCGATTGTTTCAGAACGCCACAAAGCCGGGCGCTACCACAATAATTGACCACTGTTTATTTTCACAACGAAGTCTTATTTTATACGCTATTATGCGGCCGATCCTTAAACTATCTTTCCACTAACAAGAAAGTTTTGTGTTTGAAATTTTGCATCGACATTTGGTCAAGTTATGGTGCCTAGCGTGTGTTTCTATGTCTCCACACTCTAGATTCCACTGTCTATTTTATGTATTTCTTGTTGTATTTTAAAAGTCGTGTTATTGTTTTTTATACTTGTTTAAAGTTTGACGACCGGCTTGCTCGGTTGGTGGCGGCCAGTCCCCGTGTTACGCTATTGGTCGCGGGTTAGAATCCCGCCCAGGTCATGGATGTTTGTATGTGTATTATATGTATTTGTATAATAAAAATCTTAGATATACAAAATTTCTTAAATTTATACAAAATATTAAACATATTTTCGTTGTCTAGTATCTGTAACAGTCCTTACGTCTCTTAGCACAGGATAAGGCTATCGTGGTGTGATAAGTCCACAGATATTATTATTATTACTATAGTTATACCTTCATTGCTTAACAGCTTAAATGAACACCATGATACCAGCCAGTAGCATATATTTAAGCAACAAGACTTTCGATAATTCCATGACTTGACTTTATGATCTGTAAATAAAAATCTGTCATAGATTTTGGATCTTCGATATATTGCTTCTCTTTCACTTTAGGATATTCTTGTAGTTCACTAATTTGCTCATTCTTATCAATTATATAATTATTTAAATTAACATAAAACAGTGGAACCAGCATTACCGTTGCTAATGACGGAGGTAGGACGTTAATACTATGATATTTATAGCAACGCATAACAGCTGCTTCAATTTCTCGGTAATTATCAAATTGCATTGGCATTTTTTGTTTTAAACGGTTACTCAGGATACAATTAAGGATCGTGCCCTAATCGCGTAAATAAGCACAACATGCCCGCTCGAATTATGTACAAAGTCTATAATTGACGAAACAATTTCTAGTTCGGTTTCGTCTACCGCAATCCTAACACTAGCCAAGATATCTTGCATTCTACTAACGCAGTGTGCCGTAACACAGCTTCTTTTAATGGTGCTCCTGTGATTATGATTGCAGTTTTATTGTACAATGTACAAAACATTTATGAAGGTGTACGAACGACTTTTAGGGAAATAAGGTGTTTTCAGTTTTGTAAATATCCCTCTTGTCAGATAGTTGTACATTTGTTTATTCACTTGATTAAACGTTGATCAAATGGACGAGGACAGTTAGTGTAGATATCGCGGTCGGATTGCCGCCCACACGTCGAGGTGGACGCTTCTTACCTTGTCAATTATCATTTAGCTCGTAATTGCTATACCAGTGTACACGGCTTGTTTACTATATAAAACTCGTTGCACACACTATTGAATACAATTTACAATCGACCAGTCTGTTTTATCTTCCGTTCATCTGCAAATGTCCATAGAAGTATGTTAGATTCAGTCTATTTTCTTTTGTTGACGAGGCGAAATGCATTTGCTCGTCACCACCGGTCCTGTAGAGTGTGAGTCACGCGAGACCTTGTGGTACCAAATACCCACAAATACCACTGCGAGTACCGTCAGTGCTGCCGTAGGTTAGGCGCTCCGGAAAAACAAACGATGAGGGCACCTCGTCAGCTAGACAGAGTTACCTAAGGGACCGACTCTACCTTCGCAAAAGTGTTGTCCCGCAGCCCAGGACAACCCCGCAAACTTTGGGTGTGTGTGAGGTATCTTCCTTCGGTACTTGCCCCGTGCGCGAAACGCTTTCCTCTCTTGCTATTCGGTCCCCTCTTCTTATAAGAGGGGTACTAGAAGAGCCTTCACATCCTGCTCCCCTCCTATAAGAGAAGGGTTACAAGAAAACAGCCCCTGGGTTCAATTGCATTCGCCCAAGGTGTCTCGGTTCACCCCAGGCTACGGAGCCCCACCGCCACGACAAGGCTTGAACCATGGTAGGGACCTTATTATTCAGTCCTAGATTATATTTATCTAATGATTGAAACGTAATCCAATTGTTTATGCAATATGTCATGCTTAAAATTGATAATCCAGTTTGTTTTTCTTATCTTCATAAAGTTCTAAGGTGTAGCTAGATTGATTAGCATATTGTGTAAGCACACTAGAAAAATCTCAGATGAAATAAATTTTAATTTGATGCAATTTTTCCAGGTGTATGTAAATTTGTCTTACTCCAACTCAAATGGATTGTATCAGTGTGAGTATATCAAGATATCTTATAAGGTACTCAGTCCGGCGAAACGGGCAGAGGGTCAGCCAGTAGCATATATTTAAGCAACAAGTCACTTTAAAACACACATTTTTAAATTAAGTTAACTTGAGACAGCGAAGGAATTCAAAAGGACAGGGTGTGTGTTATTTATAGTTGTAAATTGGAACGTTGGTAAAATTGTTCACAATTAAGACTGACGGGGATCGGGGCCGGAGCATCCGCGATTCGACTGCGTGGGAATCCCTCAATGTTCCACTCTTATAAACAATTTTAATAAAAGACGAGGGAAACGTATTCTTTGTCGGCGCGTCGTCAACTTTGTTATTCCTTCGTCGTTTTCCACGTTTCTTCGTAATTTTACTTCGTATATGTACGTCTCTAAATGTAACCTTTTTGGAGTATCAATTGCCAAAGTATCTTTGCTTTATTAGTCATGTTTGTTGTTGTATTAGTGAGTGGCTACTCACCTCGGTATCGCTTGGGTGAGTTTTTGTATAATAGAGTTCCAGTGGAGGACCCCATTGTAGACATCCAAAAATGTTCATTCACAGTATAATCCTACTATGCTACAAATATTAGAAATGTGACAATTTGAGCGTCTCCTTGTTATTTCTTCTCGCAATAAGATTCAGATTTGGATAAAAACTGGAACACCGCATAGTTGTAGGTTCGAATCTGGAAAAAACATAAAAATAATTTATCCAAAAAAGAGGATATTGGGATATATTTTACGCAGGTGAATCCGTAGGGCACAGCTACTGTTAAATGAGAGTCGAAAGTGGTTTTTTCCATTAATAATCTACATTTCTGTGTTTGGAGACAAAATAAATGTTTGTGGTAGGAGTCTGCACTTTCATAACCAGTGTTCTTAATAACTAATTTATCAAATCGCTCTTTTTTAATCAATGAAATGACCAGGGACTACCATGTCTACATTACCTAGTCTCAGCTAGAGACGAGACAGAAAATCGTAGTCGTTGATAGGTGCGTGGTGTAAACGACGCGGTGTGTTGAGGCAGGTCAAGTATGCACGTTTGTGTATGCGTTCAGTTTGCTGCGAGTGCAACGTTTACGGTCGCACGTTTCTGCGCGCTACTATTGTTCTAATGGGCCCCGGGCTTCCTCGCGTCTGCAACAGAATCGTTACTTGATAACTTGAGGTCACGCGTTTATCTCGATTTCATCGATTTACCCATGTTTATGGTTATTGCACCGGTTATTTTTGCAAAGGTATTTTATGCTTTATACTACTACATCAGTATCGTGCTAACATTTGTCATTTATTGACTTTGAAGTGGTAGGAGATAGAGCAGAGTGAAATGGTTTTGAACAAGAGATGCGTGTAGTATCGCGCGTCACAAACAGCTAGTAATGGCACTTGTGCTCCTTCTCCTTTTATAATATTCTGATTAGTTTCATAAGTCATTTTAAAAACGCGTATTCACTTTACATAAATAAATATTTGTTTGTGGATTAAAAGGTACACGGAGTCAAACTTGAATAGTTTTAAAATACTTTTTTTGTTACTAGTATCACGAGAAGTGTTTTAAAAAATGAGCAAAAAGCCATTGCGCGGACGTAACAAACCGACACTTCAACTTTTACTGGCACAGGCTAATAGTCTGGTTTATACAATAGCATTATGCACTTGTGTTGCACGAGAGCTGTTTCGTGTAAGTTCGGCATGTAGCGATCACGTTCCGTGGGGAAGTCTCGCAGACAAGCGCTAATCGTGCAGCCTCTATCGCAGTCAATTAATCTGGCAACGCTTTGTATGTGACTTTTGACGTGCCGTCCTTATTCCGTACCGGTGACGTCATGACGTGGCACTGTAATATTTTGCACATGATTAGAGCTGCGCTGTATGGCTAAGCAAATTGCGCCCAAGTCGACGCGCAGTCACGATCTCAACCTCGCGGGGACCCGGGAGAATTTCTTGAGAATTCCAACGTAAATGCTGCAACAGATATTAATGGCAGTATCTACTAATATACCCACTCGCTATACCGCCGTATACATCGTACGATAGACTAACTATTGTAGCTGGTCAAGTGTCTGCAGTTTAACTGTCAGTTTGTGTATTTCAAATGCAACTTTGACATTATATATTTCAAATGTAGTACAGATACTGAGTTTACGATAATGGCAAATAAGTAATTAATAGGTTGGTGCATAATTAGTGCTCAAGGTTTTCCCGCATTTATATAGATTTACGCGAGAAGCGGCATAGCTTCGGAGGAATATTGAATCCCAGTATAGTCTTGAAAAGAATGGTGGTGCAGGAGGTCGATGGGTTTATAGAGCAATGTTTGGTGAAAACTTGTTTGTTTTCACATTTTACAAACGATTGTTGACTGAAGTCGGTTTTAATTAAGGTTGCTCAAAATTATTATTTAATACCCATGAACTATTGGAGGGGAGGAGGAAAATAGGGCAACGCGTGACAACAATAATACGGATGTTTGAATCTGTTGCGAATTGCAATGGACGAGCGATCTCCGAATACTCGCTTCCATCGCGAATAGATATTCTCGTCTCACTGGTCCACTGTCGAAAAACACTTCGTCTGCCATTTCCAGAACCTCACTAACCCACCTGACACGCGTGCTCCTGCGACCAGGAACCAGGAAGCGTGTAAACAGGCTTCGATATATATCGAACTAGGTACGTTTAATCTTAGCTGTTTCACGGTCATAAAAAGCGTCTCGAGATGCGTGTGATAAGGAATGCATAAATTGAACGTTCACCGTGTCACTCGGCAGTGGAGGCGTATGTAAAAACGTGCAGTTGGTAATTCAAATTAGACGAGCTTCTCGGTACGATGGTATCGTAACGGATAAGCAAGTCGCGCCGGCCTGTCTTGTCATCCAGGCCTGCCACAGCTCTATATTACTCTGCCCGTTATGTGTTAGTGTATGTTAGCATAATCGCGGAATAACGTAATGTGTGTATATTATAGAATATGAGGGCAAACGAGAAATCGGCGCCTTTTTACGACTACCGACGCCCATGAACATCCACATAATTATTATGCCGATGCGTTGCCCTCACACATATATATATCAGTAAATTCTCATGTCAAAACGTTAATTATCTTCGTCGTCCGAAACGGCTTTACTGATCGTGTGTACTAAATTTTATATACATATTCTGTAGGTTTGAGAATCGGCTAGTACTATCTAGCATTCATACCCCTAAGTGATAAGGTTTGTTCACCCATCCCGACAAAACAACGTTCGCCGGGTGAGCTAGTTAGTGTACATGTATATAAGCAACGGGTCGGGCCAAAAGGTCACTAACTCGCTCAACACGAAATCTCGGAAACCACAAGTGCAAGGAGTTTTAAATTTGTGCTCACTTAGATTAGCATTTTGTGATAGTCATTACCTAAGGCTGCGTTTTATTGGTTGACAGTTCGTATGAGTCTGTTGCAACAAGCTGCTATCAGTATCAGGTATTTCTTCCAAATTACAATAAACGCGTGAGACCCCGAGCGCAGCTGGTCATCTATGTTTAATATCTTTACCTTTAATAATATTATCGTCAGTCCCGCTGAGTTTGTTTCGGCGGTTATTCTCAGGCAAAGTTAGGGTTGAACCGGTGGTAATAAAGTAACGATGTTCAGAAAGAGATTTGGAAAATCCTATTCTGATTTTCATTTTTTGAACACCGAAATATAATCTAATATTACCGTGATAAGACGATCTCCGTGCAGTAGCCGCTCCGGGATGGATGCGAGTAGCAGGAGATCGGTTGTCTTGGCGTTCATTGAAACAGGCCCACGTCCAGCAGTGGACCCATAAAGGCTGATAATGATGATGATGATTACCGTGATAACATGGTAACTTGGTTACGGTTTTTATTTTTTTTGTTTTTCTTTTGTGGGGGAGGCCTATGTCCGGCTGTGGACGTCATCCGGCTGATGATGATAGTGATAATACTGTAGGTGTTGTATTTGTTGCTGCATGGATTAGCAGGGTGTCTATGGAAATGTTAAAAAGGAGACAGGATATCATACGAAGGAATTCCGTAGTGTTGCAATTTTAAAAGACTTAAATTATACAAACATTATGTATGGTTCTCATAATTGCTAAAATGCTAAAAAAGCGTGGACAAATTTCTTGTTGATGATGACGATAATTGTTAAATATGAACCGAGGAGTTAAAGCTATATAGTCCTTAGCCTGGTTATGTGTTGTAAAATGTCTTGTTTTTCTTTAGATCGTGTTGTACCCTAAAGGGCTTGATAGACACGACCAATGGTCCCATTATTAGAGCCCATAAGATGTTAGAACGTCTAAGACTTCGATATTTTTAAATACAACGATAGATAAAACAATATTTTTTTAAAAACATACTTATTAAATGTATGAAATAGTAACGATCGGCCCCACTTTGCCCGTGGATCATATACACTAAAAACCTTCCTCGATAGTCTATCTATCGGCGAGACAACCGCATGGAATTGCGCTCAGTGGATTTCGACAAAATCGATCACACACGGACAAAGAGCTTTTCGAAACTTTGTTTTAAAATAAGTATATATACCAGATATGGCAGAATAAATTGGATTCAGATCTATAAAATTAATAACAAATAAAAAAAAATGACAAATCCAACTGTATATATTATATTCCTGTCGACTGAGTTTATTTTGTCAATACCGACCGACCGACCGACCGACTATAACATTACATAGTACAAGTCTAAATATATGTACCATATTAAAGCTTCATTATTACACATTAAATGAATAAATTACCATAAATGAAATGGTGCCACCGCCAAATATAATATTATTATTTTAAATATACTTCTGAATATCGTTGTAACTGCATTTCACAGTAAAAAAAGAAATGTTGAAACTTAAAACACGTTCTGTGCATTTGAAAACTGTACTCTATATCTTTCTGAAAGGAACTATTTCTGTGATTGAAATTGGGGTGCTGGCACAATGATAGTATTAAGTATTTAAAATAAGTTTTATTTTATGGATATTATAAAATATGTTCTAATATTATGTAAATGTACCTAAGAAATTGGGATTGGATTATACGAGCCAATAAAAAGACCAATTAATCAATAGGTGGCCCAGTCCACAGAGAGTCTTACTAGAGAATTCTTATTACTTAGGCCTGTAACTTTAACTTTTTATTAATAAAATTACTAAATAGATATTTACCATATTTATTTATTACTTACGAAGCTAATGCTACAAAATATGACTTTTTGACTCAATTTAGGATGTGTTAATAAGTGTGTGAGATGCATTTAAAAATGCCTCCGTTCGCTTTAACGCCTGTCAAGCGATGGCAGCCCAAATACACTGAACGGCAAGATGTGTTTAATGCTTGAAAAAAGTCTTTAGGAATAAATTGGATTCAGATCAATAAAATTAATAACAAATTAAAAAAAAAAACACTCATTTTCCCACTTTCCATGAAATAGGCCCCATAGCTATCACACCCCTACGGAGAATCCGATACGAGATAGTTACGAATGGAGAAGGCTAGATGGGCATGTAAGGATTTTGACGACGTGATTCCTGCAATATTGCACTGTTCGCTCTGCCCCACGCCCTGGCGTGAATTACCCCATTGGAGACCTATCTCTAATCCCTATCAGGGAACTGGCGTGAAGATGTGTTGTTGTTGCATGTCTTTAGTTACTTCTTTTAATGTTATCTTTATGGTTTACGCCAAGGTTGTATTTTTATTGTGGAAATGAATATTTATTTACGTGAATACGTATTTATTAATTATAATCTTGATTCATAAATTATGTATTACCTATTAGTGTTTGGTTGGGTTCGCTTCTCACCCCACGTGGTACACCCAAAGTGGTTTAATTAACGTGGCCAGGACCTGTAGACAGATCGAGTGCCGCGATACTGAGCACCCAATTGTGACTCACAGGCGCCTTCCCGACTCGAAAATTACACGTGTACTGTACGAGTGATGTCCCCGACGTCAGAATCAGTGCAGACACCTTGGTCCTTTGACTATGATGATAATAGTCAAATTACACGTGTACTGTACGTGTACGTAACTAAGGGATTTTTGTATATGCTAGCTGATGTCCCCGACGTCAGAATCAGTGCAGACACCTTGGTCCTTTGACTATGATGATAATAGTCAAATTAGCTATTACAAACACTCATATCGGGAGGCATGTCTCCCATCTGCGGTAGATAAGAACCACCAAAACCAAACGTAGTTTCGTCGCCCGACGAGCACTCGTATAAATCCGATGAAGATGCATTCCGCGCTGAAGTCCGAAAACAGCGTAGCTGACCGGACCACAATTTCATAGATTTCATGATGATGTTTTAAACTCCAGTCGCGGTACTGTACTGAGCTGCCTTATAGTATATAATATATTATAGTTTTTTTAATTTATTAAGATACCCTGTTTTAGAAATAACGGTAATTAGATTTATACGAGGGGAAAGTAAAAGTATCAAATGCAAATGAAAAAGGTGAAGAAATCAATAAGCAGTCAGTTCACCTGGTCACCAGGGGTGCACGGGGCTGGGCCCGGAGTACATAAATGTGCATGCTCGGTGGCTCGGAACAGCCAACCCCTCGAATTTGTACCAGCCACGTATCACGTTAGAAATGTTGAGTATCCACCGGCTCAGACGCAATTACATATAATTAATTACTTAACATTCAACACAGCTAGTAACATTACACGCTACTTGTGATGTGGTATAACACAAGTCATACGTGTTGCTTGTTACACGTACGTACTTGGAAGAACTTGACATATGTTTCGTCTGGAATTTGTGCCTGTTACTATTCTGATACCTGTTCTAATTCGGTGCCCACACTTTTAGTCCCAGTCTAATGCAACTATAAAAATAGTAAATCTTCACGCCAGCTCCACATTGGAGTAGGCAGAACCAAGTGTCGCATATCACGGTCCTTACATCTCTTCCTCCACATTCATAACTCTCTTCATTTAAAATATAAACACGCCGATTACAAAGACTAGATGAAGAAAACACCATAAAAGAACATTCGTAACCGACAACAGTAAACAAGCTTTACGGCGTCGGAAGTTTCTAACGCACTTAGATTTGGCGCACAGAGAACCTAACCATATGGCCCGATACTGAAACCTCACCTCACCTTATTTTAGGTGCAGATACGAAACCAATAGTAAAACGGTTAAGTTTAGTGCTCTGTAGGAGACGACATTTATAATTGAGCACATAGTCGTTAATAAATCTCTTAACTCCAACGAGTAGCTACATGCTCTTAATGATAAATATTTACACAGTTCTATTTTTTTTTTACATTTTGTGGCTGATGCCAAATTTCGCGTTCATTTATTTTACAATATGGACCAACTCATAGACATCAACACTTCAAGAGATCTTTTAGAATTTATTGAATTTGTCTCTATTAACCGGTTAGAACTTATTAAACAGGCTATTCCTGTATCCAATATTATGTACTACAAGTACTGCATCAAATAAAACGGACCTACTATCTGTTAAATAAGCTGCTGATTAGGACCTGTGGTGCTCTTTGGGGGATGCTAATGCACATCAGTTGATGTCTGCTGCGTACTGATGAATAAAAGGTTACTAGATTTTTTACCACAACTACCTCTGGTATCAGGTGTATTCTGTGTACCAGAACTTCGATAATCCTGCGCCTTCACTGCTTTATTTGTCGAGAGCTGAATTCAAACGCGTGTTATATTTCGTTATCTACTACCTACCACTCACGGACAATTTGAAATTAATGACAAATTGACGACGGCGCCGTCTACTCAACTCGCACTCCGCATTAATGGTATTAAAATTACAAATTACCCAGTGTCCACGCGATAAGTGTCTTTTTTATCACGTTCGCTTTACATGGCATTACGCTGGTTTTATTAGGTGATGTTAAATAACTATATCTGGTTATAGCTCTGACTAAACTGGTGGCAAAAGTCCATGGCAAGAACCTCTTGATAGATTAAACCAGTAACAGTTGCCACTTAAGTTATCTACTATGAAAAATTTTAGTAACACTTATATTGTTCGATTAGTGGTCGCTTTATATATTATATTAGATAAGATTTGATGGTCGTTGTCATCCTTATTTTAAATTTTGGATATGAATCTCGACTTCCTATGTAGGAAAGTAAGTCTGAGGTATTACCTGTTTTAAATTGTAGTCGTATTTAGTCTGTTGCTACTTCATTAAATGAGTAGGTACCCACTATTATTTTTTTCGGAAATTTATCATATAGAAGATTTGGAAATTCGAGTTTTATATAGATTTTTAAATCATTTACTACATTTTAGCAATCGAACAAAAAACATATTTGCCATCCTCATTAATTCAAATAAATTGGAATTTCAAAACGATTCGAGTTACTGTAAATTGATCAGCACAGAAAATGTTCTCTACGGCTTGGAAGTGATCCATGCTCCCGCAATCGACACGCTTATATTGATAAGTTAACAAGTACATAGATCGAACGCCTGTATCTTTTATTACTTCATTGTGCTCATTCTGTATTGCCTTTAAAATGATTCCTTTGACCAGTGAACACAAAAATGTTGAGTTTTTATTTCTCACTCGCTCGCCACTTGAATTCACGACGTGACAAGTGACATCACGTCCTATGCGAGAATGTCTGCACAGAATCGTATTATCTTAACGTACTTGTTAACATGATTGTTTGGATCATTGTTGCACGAGGCTTGACGATTAGAGTACAGTTTACATGTACGGTGAATGTAGGCTTTGATGTTAAACTTTACTTCATTTATGGTGTTCGTATAGCCCTATTAGCTTGCAGACTGCAGTGTATTCCGTACATAAAATTAAAATCTGTAAATGGGTCATAAGTCAATTGTATGCTCTTGACTCTAGAATCATTGGGTCCGATATGAATTTTTATGGCAAATGCAACAGCATCGCCAACTGTAAGTAGTAGGTCCCTCCGAAAAAAAAAACCATTGGTATTTGTGTCTTATTGTTAATTTACTGTCTTCGTGAATTGCAAAATATTTTACCTTCACAGTAACGTCAACAAGAAAGTCTACAACTACAGACGTGCCTATTAAAATCATACGTAGTGAAATATATGTTACAGGCATATAAATGCTTT
>JAFELO010000396.1:143447-214200 GCA_017140195.1 Eumaeus atala | reverse complement strand
AAAAAAACATACAAAACGCATAATAATATCGAAAAGCTCGGAACATTTTTGGTTTGTTCGAATGTGTTAATCTCTGGAATTTCAACTCCGATGTGAAAAAAACTCTTTGTGTATGACAACTACGTTCACGACCCATGTTTCATATAGCCACTACACCTGACGCTAACGCCAATAGGATCGGAGATACGCGGGAGAAACCGCGGGGCGCTGCGAGCATATTATAAAAAGAAACCATTTTTGTTAAAATAGAAGGAAATTATTTCCTAATTTTACAGACCAGATTGAAATAAATAAATAAAACTTGTTTTTTGACTGCTCTATGCTGATGGAAGTGTTTCAGTGCAGCTTCCGATGAAGTTCATCTATCATACTATAAGACACTTTAGGCGACGGTCTACGTGAGATTGTGGTCGATAGGGGGTCAGATAAAGGACGGGGTTCCCACAGGTGGGAAAGATGCATCCCGATCATTTAAGTAAAAATAAATATTATTATCTTTATAATAAGACCTAATGTTCAGGAGTGGAGGCCGCGTCTAGGAAAAAGAAGTGTTGGTCGACAGTTCACCAGGTGGGAGACGATCTCCTTGCAGTAGCCAGTCCGGGATGGATGCGAATTCGAGGAGATCGACCGTCTTGGCGTTCATTGAAAGAGGCCTATGTCCAGCAGTGGGCCGATAAGTGGTGATAACGGTGATGATGATAATAAAACCTAAAGGTTCGTGTTAATGTTGGCTCTACCGTACTCCTACAAACCAGATGAAATCCAACAGCTTCGCCATCTCCTCATGCTGTATGAGCAGTGACCGAGAGGTATTTGCTTAGTTTTTCAAATAGCAACGCCGAAAATGCACTAGGGTACCTCTTACAAAGTGCTAGTTATAGTACTAAAGTCCTAAACGTTTTATTTAAGAATAATTTTTAAATAAAATATACGTTCCCCTACAAATGTGGCTATTTTTATATCCCAACCAGGAATCAAGCGAAAAGTCGATCGGCACTGAAATGAAATCGATAAAACTGAAATGTATCTGACGCGCAATTTTATATTTAACTTATACATGTTTTACGTTAAACAGCAGATGGACGCCGATAAATAATTAACGTTTGCTACATCGCAGCCACACTTCGTAACCACCAACTACATATTTCCAACATCATCAGAATCTAATGATTAAAAAAGAATCGTAGCGTAGGGTTAAGAGCAGTCGCAACTATTTGGTGACTAAGATGATTAACCACCCGAATATGCAGATGAGTTGCTCTCCTTTACCTGAACCTCAATAAGCAGTAAACGGGGATAGAAACCACTAGGCTTTCGGTTGAATCCGTCCGGCAGATCCGTTTCTTACGCATTTAAATAGGCTTCTGACAACGCGTAAGAAACGCGATATTACAGTTATCACTTATGAGGTATAATGTAAGCGAGAGGTTTCTCCGGCCGTTCCGACCCGGCTTACCCGAGAATAACGGGGGACAAATTATATACTAAAACATTTCTTAGAAGTCGCTTCATCCAAGATTGAAAACTGAATGAAAAATCGTTCAGTTTCAGGACTTCAGTTTATATATCTAAATATTTGATAATAGGTATTGATCAGGGCTGAATATTGTTTTGTTTTCTTTATCGACTCATAATACTTTCAAGGACATAGCATGGTCAGATCGGTCGGATACCGTCCTAAGGTGGTGTCAAGAGTCGTCGCAACTGGCGCGCTGTGTGGAGAGTTCTTAATGTGTAGGAACCAATACAGATTTGAAGATTCACTCACGGTCTCTCCTCATCTACCCAATTGTGTGCCGGGGTGAAGATGTGTGTGTGTATGAAAATAATTGAGTGTAAGCTAGGAAAGCGGTGTATACGAGGTTGGGGAATCTTCTGTAAAGTTGATGTACCGATAAAGTTGTAAACACGGCATAGTGTATGTGACTCGGACTGACGTAAGGATTCGTACAACACTCTGCACACACAAATCTGTTTAAACATTGCACACTTATGACGGAATAAACAAACTCACATACATGAAAACGTTTCAAGTTTGATTACATACTAGTACATACACGTCACATTTGTTAACAAATTTTTATCGATAAGAGCGGAGTTCATCTGCTGTCTTGTAAAGTGACAATAACAGTACGCCATGGCGGCATTGCATTCATTATTGACGCCCATTAACATTCGTATATGATGCGCTACCGTCTTTCGACTCTTACCCCAATCCTCCGGATATACACAATCCGCACGAATCGTCACAGAATACACATCTCTTTAAAAGGTCATGCGAGCGAGAGGTGCCGGCCCAATTCGGCTGCAATGCAACATGTTCTTACCTCTTACATGTAATCTAAACAAGTTGCTGGTGTCAACTAATCGATCCATTAATTTTATTTGCTAATGATGCTTCATCCTTCAAAATAGTAGCTATTATTATTTTTTCATATTACATAAACATTTCAGATATATACAAATTATAGTATGTATAATTTATATTTTTGCCAGTCTATGAAGAAACCGGTATGCGATGATGGCTAGATAATTTTATTTATGTACCTGTGCTCAAACACGTTAATAGGTTATTTGTGTCTCGTATGTGATGTATGAGGCTGCAGGCGTGTCAATGCAATGACGAGTGATGACTTGTTCGTATAATTTTACACTCATGTTCAAATAATTGCACAGTCGTTTTCATAAACATTCATAATTATCGATTGACAGCGGGACCGCCTTCCCCCTTTCCCGAAAATGGGAGAGATGCATCCCGATATGAGTGTTTGTGACACCTATTAACTATTATTATCATGGCTAGACCTCTCGGTCCCTCCTCCCTCGACTATGTCGTCTGGGGAAGCTCGCGCGCGGTACCTAAAATGGCCTCGGCGCTGACGTGAACGTTTGGCTCATGGAGAGGATCATGACCGGGGGCAGTTGTCAATAAAGTTCTGCAGCTATACGAGCTCGTATAAGGATTTACTCTGATATTTTTTCACACCTCTGCTTGGATACTACGAAATTTTATTACCGATCTTTATTTCAATTTAAAAAATCAAAGATAATGTAGGATTTTATTGGTAAAATATTTTTTTCAAATTGTTCCAGTAGTTTCAGAGCCAGTTCGATGTTAAAGAAACAAAAAACCAAATGTTTCCTGTTATAACATTAGTATAGATGAACGAGTTGTGAATGGCGATCACGATATGATCAGATCACAACAGTACTGTCAGAGCTCCAGAGGTTCCTATTTAGATCCCAGTTACTCCTACAAGTTTAAATACTATACTACACATTTTCACAAGTTGCTGTTCAAGTAATTAGTAAGAAGCATTATTGTGATAGTTAAAGAGTTAAGGTATAGCTTATTAAAACTTTAATAGCAAGAGCGGATCTCAAGCTTGCTGGTACGACCAGTACTTGAGCACTTATTACTCAGTAATTTAATGTGAACACAAGATGGCGAATCTCCTGTTACTGTTACTCGCATTCAATCACGGCCGTAACACCAAGGAGATCGAACTACTATTAACGATAAATTAAGAGACAACTAATAAAATTCCACCATGTACTACATTAAATTGAAGGAACAATCAAGAGTAATTTAAAACTAACGATACTAGCAAATAGAAAGATGAAGGCTAACTAATATTAATACAGCCCTGAATAAAATTCTAGGGATCAGTTCCTTCACTTGACAGAAGTAACAGGAAATTATTCCTATATATCCAAACGTACTGGTGACTTCTGGCCACATAATACTTTTTAAAGTGTAGAGGGGCAAACGAGTAATCGAAGCCCTTTCAACACCAACGCACATAAACATCTGCATAATTACTATGCGGATGCGTTGACAAAATGAGGCTTTTGTCTTTCCCCTCAATTGATCACCGGCTATTCACAAACCGTACGAAACGCGACAACGATAATGTCACTTTACGCCGGTATCATGTGAACGAGCGGTACCTCCCCGGTCGTGCCGGCCCAATTTCGCTGCAATGCAGCATGGCACTACCTCTTACTAGACCTACTATTTTTTGTATATTGGCATAAAGTAATCCAGTGGTGACGATTATGATACTCTACAAACAATTAAAGTTTGGATTGTTCACTGTATTCGATGTATTTGTCTTTTTTTTTGCGTCCGTTTTATTTTTATTTTTTGGGCCTGTTCGCAATGCGCTTTGTTGACGTGATGTTTATTTGCATATATCCTTGAATCGTTGGACGCCCCGTCAAACGTATTCGCATTGTGCAGGCGATACGATCATAAAGCGCCGCTCAACGAACGTCTTTAGATGATCCGATACCGAATGGAAATGAGCCCTGTAATTATTCTGACTCTGTGCTGTGCCATCACCGCCCAAGAGGTAGGAAAGTGTATCCTCTTGTTCGTTGTGACAATAGGGAGCTAACGTTTTACTTGATGTAAAAGAATCGTCATCATCCGAGGTTGGCCGTCCAAGTTCAACGCGATCTCTTCCTTCTTTCCTCTTCCTAGTAAAAGCATTATCGTTGCAAATTATGATTGTGATGATTAAAACAGAATGTGCCGAACGAAAATTAGGTACTATATTATCCGTAGCGGTCGGCATTCAGAGGTTGGTGAACCTTTCCAAACGATCATAGACGTTGTTTTTGTCGACATCCACCAGCAAAAAGCAATTTAAATAATCCTGAGTAATAAGCTCAGCACGGACGCTGTTCTAGTGATTATTCAATGGCTATATATAATGTTCAGCACATGTCGATTTTTACGAGTGACCTTGGAGTTAAACAGCTCACTTTGAACAGATCTCGGTGAGTTTTTAACTAATGATTTGACTATCTTGTGAGAATTTGGTTGTATTACTAATTTTCATTGCTATATTACAGTGGTGGTGTAAAAACTTGATTTACATTTTTGTACAAATTATTAGTTGATTTTTTCAGGTCATGAAAAAAATCCTTATGTTTATAATATCGTAAAACATTTTCGTATTGCATGCACCTTTTGAATTGTTATTGTTTTGAATTAGATGTGTCTACAGTATTGTCGTACATGCTTAACTTCTTTATAGTATAGGGGGCAAACTAGAAATTGGAGACTTTAAAAATACCGACGCCCATGAACATAAGCATAATTACTATGCCGATGCGTTGGCCTCCTTTTCACCTCCGACTACTTACAAACAACACGAAGATGTCACTTTATGCCCTTATCATGTGAGCGAGAGGTACCTCCCCGGTCGTGTCGGCCCAATTCCGCTGTAATGCAGCATGGCACTACATCTTCCCAAAAATATATCTATGTTTTTTACTCTTTCACGCAAAATTAACGGAACTGATTCGGATGAAATTTGGAACGGTTAAAGATAAAAATATAGAAACACATAATTTTATTCTATGTCTAGAAAAAAAGAAATGTTCCGTTCTCTTGGAATGCACTCAGTATGTTACACAGGTGGAACAGGGACACAGCTGGCGTGGACACAAGTGTAGCAAGCTTTCGCATTCGCGGTATCCAGCTTACATCGTGACCAGAGTTATAACAGTTAGATGGTGATCATAATAGTTGCAAATGATATTTAGGTGTTTATCACTAATATATATACTACTTGAGACAACAGATCCACAACGTTGATGGAAACAGCAAACAGACAATGGCGGATACCTACAATAGATGTGACTTGAAACATATAAGAAATAATTTATAGAGACAAACCGTCTTTGTGAATTGTGAATACAAATTAGTCGATACAAAAAACAAGATGTGTCTAAGAAAAATAATAAGGTGTTCGACCACGACCGTCTAGTAGCCGACGTCCTTGAGTGCAGAAATCCTCGATGAGCACAATCAACCGCCGCTGGATAACCGCCTGCGTCAGGGTTGTCTATTCCTCGCTACTGTATATTCATTTAATTGGAACAAAAAGTTTCTCTAACATGACGTGGGCAACTCGATGATTGCATGCCTCCTTTCATGGTACAATCGTTTGGGATTTTAATGCTTGAAGTCTTTGAAAAAGGATTTTCTAGATGATCTGGTATGTAATGATTTTGTTTACGTACATAGGGCTATTTGTCGTTTGAAGAGTAGGATATAATGTGATTAGAGAATAAAATATTTAAATTGTTAATAAAAACACTTATATTTAAAAAAAATCTTCGTCACTATCGCGACGAAATAGAGATTTTAACATGCCAATATAACAGTCTTCCACTGGGTCCAACTCTAGTCAATATCTGATAACAATCACACTATTCAGCTTTCCTTTGCAAAAAATAGAAGGAAATAGGTACAGGTTACAAGTGACGTGTCTTGCGGAATAGTTTTACAACAACCGATTGCAACCCTGTTACATAGGTTCTCGGCTGTGACGGCAAAAACTGCTTTAGTTTTTGTCGTCACACTTAGGGCGATCTAAGATAAATGGGCGCGAATCGCCTATTAATGTCGTGCTCCTCGCAGATACTAGTCCTGACGTGGATTATCCGTATATGTAAACGGATCATTATATGCATCTAGATAACAAAAAAACTTGTTCGCTAAGTGAAGCACAAAATAAAATATCACTAGTTTCGTGTTATGTAATAATAGGCTATTACAGACATATAAAACTATTGAAAGTACTGCTAAATCGAAACAAGTAAAAACTATGTAGGCGACAGAACATTATTCTTTTAAAATACACTCTCTACGTCTACTTGTGTGCAATTTGAAGTATTTCTTGGGAAATAGGTACGCGCCGACAAAGTAACATTTATTTGCTTTAATGTAAATGTGAAATCAATAATTAGCCCGTATACAGCTATAGAATTATAGGCAGGCGAGTAGCGAAGGAGAAGATTGCCGGCAGTGGGTGATTATGTGCCACTATATTATTATTGAAATGGCTCCCGCAATATGTCACGCTTATACTTCAACTTCGATTCGAATTCAATTTAATTGAAGCTACGGCTTGTCAAATTATCGTATATAAATTCTGGTATTAATCGTTGGCGATTACGCGAGGACGGCCACATGTATGAGGACATCGCAGCTGACGGTAATGTCTTTTGAATATGTTTTTGAGAATCTTTTGCATGCTCATCAACATCCTCGACGGTGCGAGTTCCCATAATTTATTGTTTATCGTCTTTTTACTCGTGTACATCGTACATCTGATTACGGTATGAAATAATATATCAGAGAGAGATTCTGAAAGACTGAATTTAACATTTACTAGTGTTGAAGACTCTCCTTTAGCGTGCTAGCTAGCTCGTATGTATGTTATTACAGAAAGAACGAACTTGAAATCGATTGATAGATAGAGTAATCAATAAAACGGTTAAATTTCATGCATAAAATCGGCTTCGTTACCTGGTACATCTATATGTATAGTAACTCTATAACTACTAATAGTATGTGCAGAATAGTTACAAAGGCCCGTTTCAAGTTCAAACGGAACCGAAATCCAGTTGGGTGAACGTAATGTGTTATTTTTGTTTGCGAACTTTTCTCTAACTGTTTATCTTTTGTGATCGTTATGAGCTGTTCCATTACTAGTATTGTTCTCGACATTTGGCTCGGGTCAGTGACTCGCACAATCAACTGGTTACTTATGTTAGTTTCATTCTGTCACGAATGCCGCTTCATAAGATATTTCATTGTCTTTGGCCCGTTCACTGCCGGCGGCACGACTAATGATCTTAGATACAAAATATAAGGATATTTTATTTTAAACACATGTAGTATTATGTGTGATTGAAGGAAAATTGTAAGGATATGTACTAGCGATGTACAAAATCCTTTTTAACCCAACAAAAGCCATCATCTATCATCTGTCTATATTCTGACCTTTTGTCGCAACTACTAATTTGTGGCAGTTGGCCCACTTAGAGTCATAAATATTTTATATTGATTGTGATTATCTCATCTCTTAATATTGTAGGATTATAATTCCAAAGACAGTTAGTACATAATAATCATTATAACTACATCGTCGACATCACATATTCTACACCTAAGTTTTTCTTCATTGCAGTTAAGAGTGAGGCTGTTTTCAGTGAAACAATCGACAGTAATTACAATTTTTCTTACCTCTTTGTAATATATGATTTCTCTTCTCCGTTAATTTAAAATGTTGAATTCCTCACCGGGATGTATGACGGTTGGAATCGATGATTTTCGAAAGTCTGCAATCATATCCTTAATACATGAGCGCAATATTTGTCCACGGTATATGGTACGGATGAATACGGTGTGCTCGATGCCACATTTTGAATAAAATCATTCGATTATTTATCGCTCTGACATAGTATGGGAGATTATTTAACAGGCGCTGCATATTTCATAATTTGACATTATAATCGCATATGCCAATTCAACTAATTGGCAATATGCGATTATAATGCCCTCGGTTAATGCTACCGAAGCCAGATATCAAATCTTGTGAGTTTATAAGTTTGTGTCTAGTTTTTATTGCGACTTTGTTTCTGTTCAAAACACAGCGATCCTTCGTTTATTAATGGTGAAAAGTTACTCAACACTAATTTTACCATCGTTTCGTAAGTTTTGCGAATGAAGTGTACCACACATCTTCTGTATACCATTCCAGTGATCCATACTTTCGTGCCAGGCAAATGTATACATTACTAGCTACGCATACTCCATTCTTTCTTGTGTTGTAATCATACATTTTTCATACCACAACTCTATCAGGGCTGTCGTGAATTTAATCGCATATCCAAATTATATTTATTTTCACAGATAACAAGGTATAAATATAGGTGAAATATTTCGAACGAGTAGTATTCATCGCAGTATGCACATTTTTGTTCATGTCTGTGTGTGATGTTTAGGTATAATGGTATAATATTAAAAGAAATTATATTTTAACAGTGAACATCCTAAATATTTTATGTTACGTAATACAGTGTTCACCAGGTCGATCTCCGTGCAGTAGTCGGTCGAGTAGCAGGTGATCGGACATTTTGGCGTTCATTGAAAGAGGCCTATGTCCAACAGTGGACCGATAAGGGCTGATAATGATGATGAATATATTCGAAATTATGATATGAATAGGTGTGTTCTGTGAGCGAACTGAACCGTGGTAGGGAAAACTGAACTGTTCTACTTATGCAGTTTAACAGGCATCGATGATATTGTTGGTATTTTGGCGGCCCAATGTCGATGTCCTCTTAAAGTATATAAAAAGTGGTGTGCCTCGAGACCACAATACTGAGTATTGATACATCGCGGCCGAAGGCGCAGGCCGGCACGATTTGTTCTCACTCACCCAACATTGGCGTCCATTGATGTTTTTTGCAGTTTATGAGATGTCCCGGTTGCACTTTTTGACAAATGACAGTGTATGTCCACAGTCACTTTCCAGTATCCTCCGTCTGCTAATTGGAATGTAATCTTATTACCAGAGAGAGCAGAATTAGTATTAGTAAGATCAGGTTAAAATTCAAGATGATTATTATAAATTAAATGAATTTTTTGTGTTCACATTAGAATTCAAAACATAAATTAATTTAACTGACGCGCTGTTTCGTGATCGGACTAAGGGAAAACACAGCCTATTAACGAATAGTAATTTCCCTCGTGTTTATGCTCCCCTATTGTAACATGTACGAAATACATTTTACCTATGATTCCTGTTGATATTATTTTAACGTGCACTTAGCTGTAATTTACTTTTAGAACGTGGTACTCTAATGAAGGCGATATTAAAGATTTATACGGTATCAGCCGGACGTCTGAACTGATCTCCAATTCCCTGCCACATAGGGCTAGCTGCAAGGGCTTTAACAACTACATTGAACTCCTGTGGGCGAGCCTAAGTGATCTAACCCGTTTGAAAGCAATTCTTAACTGTTATAATATAGTAAATACTTATTTGTTTCGTCGCGCTATTCACGCTCTATCTATTGAATAGATTTAGATTTTATGTTTGTTAGGTCTGTTCTTTATTCAGATATTTAAATAAATTATTTACCCTAACTATAACTTTTACGGGTTACGTTAATTTAATTTAGTGTAGAAACGAGGCTGGTAAACTTGCTTTTTCTCTTCTGTTCTCCCTCTTTTCCACTCTTTTTCCGCTCCCTTTGTCGGACTTGTGAGTCAGTTCTATGTGAGCTCTGTAACACGTAGACACTCGTGTGCTGTGTCTCAACTGATGGAAGATATAAATGTTTATAGATCAGTTCGCTAATGTGATATTCGTGTCGGCGCCGTCTAAGTTTTGTCGTGCACCGTTAACCTATTGTGACTTTAAATGAGACTCAATTTGTGCGAACGTCTCATATTTGTCTGCGTTCCGATTTAATGTCCGAAGTTCCTTTGCTATTTCCTGCTTCTCCGTCAAGACTTAGCAGAACGTGACTGTGAACTAATTTTGCTAAGTAAGATATCTGGACAAATTATAAAATATCGCGAGTTATGGCGAAGATTTTGTATAATGAAACAAAATAACGAAACCATTGTTTTCGTCTGTGGTGTCAATGTCGTGCACATAATGGGTGACGTAGTAGGTATGGCGTGACCCATGTGTGATGAATATAAAGATTGAGACTCTTTTGTAATAGAAAAGTAAAAAAAAATAGTACTGTTGAATTTAGAACCATACTGGAACCTTCACTGATAATTGCCGACAATAGTGAAGTTGATACTTACGTAATTCTTAGACATGTTTGGTCCCATGTTTGTATTCGCTCACAGTTACTTTATTAGTAAAATATCATTACTACACTTAGTAGAGTGACCTATCAGCTATGTGCCATCTAAAGATATATGTTAATTATTGTGCCTGCAAAAGCAATCAATAGTGTATGGCTTCTTCTAGCACTTGTAGCAATCCGATGCAGCCTATATTGGGCTTTTCCTCGCTTCCTCAGCACAAGTTCAGGTCCAAAAAAAAATACTTCTTCCGATTTGGTGAAAGTGTAAACCACATAAAGAATATTTTTTAAACAAATTTGATTATTTACATTAAAATGAGTCTTATTTACCATAACAATATTACTCTAAGACAACTATTGTATAACATACAGATAAACACTGGTAAGCGTGATTAAAACAATAAAAAAAATGAAAATATGGATTTTTGTATCGGCCAGGGGTAGTTCCGGATGTTTGATATGCGAACCCAGATAAGGCCGACCACGCGACACTTCAACCCCTGGCTAGGGCTCCTTACCCTTCCGCCCTATTGATTACTAACCCCGGCAGTTACGTTCAACAAACTGTTCATCTACAAATTACTATTTAATGTCCTAACGTGTTGTCAAATTAGGATACTCTAGTAGCCAGTTTTCAATGGTTTATGTACCTGGTCTGGCCATAAATGACGTAACAAAGAAAAAATATTTTTTAACTGCAAATGACATTTGATACTTTTACAGTGTGTTAATTTAATACACAAATATAAAACAATTCAAGATATAAAAGCTTATTGTTGTGGTCTCCATTGGCTGCAACATGCTTTTCATGGGGAAATTCTTCACTGCCAGTCGTATATATTGTTTTAGGAACTCCAGATCATCATGACGTTTAGAGCTGTACTCTCAAAAACGGACCATAAAATTTATGGTCAGTTATTAAGACGTTATTCCATGACCCCGCGGATTAAAATCGGGACTAGATGAAGGAAGGGTAGTCTTCAGCTGATCAAGTCCAGAACGTTCGTTTTAACCAATATTGGGTGGATCGAGCTTTATGACAAAAATCTTGATACACTTGTGCCGATATTTTGATACCTTTTTCACAAAAACTCAGTCACTCCTTCATAGCTAACACGCCAACAAACCATCACTGAAGTCGGCTAATACCCACGTTGCACTAAGTTGACCAACTGGGCGGCTTCCTTAGATCTGTGACCTCCCTTTTCGTAGCTCTCCAGTAGTTGTTGCGATTTTACCACCCTGTTCATATTTACAAAATATCAATTAGGAAATAACTAGTGCGTCTCTTATAGGCTGCGAGTCCTAAGTCATCACTTAAAATACGCGACATGTTCCTAGGTAAGGTAGGAGATAAAATCATTTTTGCTTTCGGACATGATTTCTTCCAATTCTTCCCTGGCTGCTTTGACCACCCTTTTCGTAGGAACACTACGTGTACGGCCAGATCTTTCTCTGTCACAAACAAAGGAAGTCCCATTGTACCTATTAGTAGCCCGGCACACAAACATTTGACTAACCAAGTGTATAGAGAGTTAAAAATTGTATTTGGCTCTATACCTACTTTGTGTAATGTAATCACAACTGTTCTGTTCTATTCATCACCCCACTCCATTTTAATATCGCAAAATATTTGTTCAATGTACCGGCCATAATGAAAAAAGACAATGAAAAATCGTATAAAAGTGACAGATTCAAAATTCAAATGTATTATTTTTTTATTTTTAATTGTAACGGTATTTATGGCCAGACTAAGTATATTCCAGATTGGGTTTCTATGTAGCTGATGAAAATCTAAAAATATTATTTATAATGATATCATTATGATTGACATGTGTAGGTACTTCCAATGTACCTTAATGGAGAAATCCAATCCAATAGAACATTGAGCTATTATAAGTTAGTAGAACATGACGAAATTAGAAATGGATAAAACATTCATTGGAATATCAGGACAAAATATATTTTTTCCATTTCCATGTCAGATAACATTTTTTTAAATATATGGGAGTATCGAATAATCAGTGTCCCTCAACAACCACAGATGCCAATAGACATACGCACATTTGTCATACAGATGCGTTGCTCCCCTTTCATCCTCCAATGGGCAGCTATTCATTTACCTCACGAAATGCCACACCGCAGGTGTCACTTTTCTGCCAGCACGACCGGAGATTGCCTCTCCGGTCGCGCTGGCCCAATTAGGGTGCGATAAAGCATGGCACTTCTCTTACAAATTCTAAAATATATTCATAAATTCCTAAATTTTATATATTTTTCAAACACTTTTGATGAGGGTTCATCATCTTTTCGGCCATGACACATTTGTCTAGCTAAAAGAGAAAGAACTTAGCAAATCAGACCAACAGTTCCTGTTCGGTTGAAACTAATTCCTCAGCTTTATAATCTTTCCTAGCCAGGCGTCTTCTTACTTATCTTATTAAATTATACAATAAAACCTTTGTCGGGAATCACTTAACCCGTATAAGAATCCGTTCAATAGATTTTAAGATAATTGATCACATACATACCTTACATACCTTTTGAATTTATAATAAGTACTAGCGATCCACCCCGGCTTCGTCCGTTGGCCAGGCCGTATTGTTAACTTAGCAAATTGTCCACTAAAATCTTCTTCGGAAAACGGTCTATTCATTGGTGAAAATTAGACTCAGAAAATCGACCACTTACACTTTCGGGGGACTTTGTTTTATAGATAAGTGAATACACTTAACTATGAAAGTGTTCGGTGAGTGCTTTCTCGTTGTTCCTTATCGACAGTATGCATCACGGAGTTGAGTCAAATTAATACGTGCCGCATGCAATATATAATGTTCATTGTATCTCGCTTCGTGAGTGTCGGAGTCGGTTAAAAGCCAATCCGGATACGAGTTAAAATTAACTGTACCTATGCGTTTTAGATATATTTTAACTTTTATCTCGCTGCTCGCTACCGGCGGTCACGATCTATAATTCTATCTACATTTTGTTGTGAAACATTATTTGTTATTTTGTTGCACTATTGGACCTGTTTTTCTTTTAAAATCTAGTTTTTTTTTTGCTGGGATACATCTAATCGCATTAAGGCCTTTTATTGTTTTTGGAAAATTGGTTATTTTATAGTATACATTTTTCATCACGTTCTTGTCATTGAAACATTATGCCTTTCTCGGTTTCGCTACAATCGGGTATTGGTAATACAAGAATCCTCGACCACATAAAATACTGTAAGTAACATACCCAATCTCACTCGCGTTGTCTGCCTGCACGTTCTGTAGCATCCCTTCACATGCTCTAAAATGACCTTGTGTTTGACGTAATCGGGTAAAAATCTGACACTCGGTTAATCTCGCTCACGGAAAAAATCTTTACAAGTGGCAGTGTAGTGTTCCTGGAGTGGAGGCCGCGTTTAGGAAAACGAAGTGTTGGTCGACCGTTCACCAGGTGCGAAGACGGTGTCCGTGCAGTGGCCGATCCCAGGATCGGCTATCTATCCCGATAGATGCGAGTAAGGGGAGGTCGGTCGTCTGGGCGTTCATTCAGAGATGCTTATGTCCAGCAGTAGACCGATAAGGGCTGATAATGATGATGATGATGATGAAGTAGCAGTGTAGTAAAATATATACGAGTTAATTCCAGGTGCGTCTTGACACTAATTGATGAACATGTACTTCGATACTTTTACGTGATATCCATTAAAAATAGTACCAGCCACTCGTACAAACTACTACAAGTCGTTATCCGTAAATCTAAATAGATACAAATTGTAGGCTCGCAGAACATGTCATTGATCGCAAAATTTAATGTTGTGTTATTTGAGATCTGAATAGGTAGTGAATTGCGGTCAGCGAGGGACGGGCGACGTTACGACACGCACCGCCTGGGATCAATCTCGGCTAATGCCACCTCTCACTTGATCACCTATAACTTATGTTGTAAAAGGAAAAGGGCTATTTTTGTTTATAACCAGAGATAAATTTAGTTGCGCTTTGCAAAATATGTCTCCATGTCCATTGTGACAATTATCCTTTATCGAAGTGAAGTTGAATGGACACTCGATTTTTCGGGAAAAATAATTTCCTTGCCGAAAAATGCAGGGCAAGGATTTTAATTACGATTAGTCGAAACTAACATTTTAAAATGGCGTGGCGTAAATGTTTGAACTAGTTCTGGTGTAAGTAATCGTGTCCGATTTTAGTGATCAGGATTACCCGTATCTAAACATTTTCACTCATGTGCTTATTATTTTAGTGATCAGGATTACTCGTCTCTAAGCATTTTCACTCATGTGCTTATTATTTTAGTGATCAGGATTACCCGTCTCTAAACATTTTCACTCATGTGCTTATTATTTTAGTGATCAGGATTACTCGTCTCTAAACATTTTCACTCATGTGCTTATTATTTTAGTGATCAGGATTACCCGTCTCTAAACATTTTCACTCATGTGCTTATTATTTTAGTGATCAGGATTACCCGTCTCTAAACATTTTCACTCATGTGCTTATTATTTTAGTTTGTTTTTAAACACATTTATTTCATTAAATAAACTTAGTGCTCTTTGAAGCATATGTCGATGATAAACAACTGAATTAAAATTATTTCGTATCCTATTTTTTTTTTATTACAAACACTGATAACCTTTTAAATTGTCACATCAATACCTTGCTCGCCAATTTCTACATTTCTAGTTTCCAGGAATTGGATTGCCTTGCCAGATAAGTAGTCTTCTGTGTTGTCCTGTGTTTGACGGAGGGTCGCTCCTTGTTTCAGTTGGCGTCGCCGGCGGCGGAGAGCGGCGCCTTCGGCAGCAGCGCATCGTCTTCTACCTCGTCGACGTCGTCGTCGTCCTCGTCCTCGTCGTCCTCCTCGTCGGACTCGGACAGCGCCGATGTTGCGGCCGGCTCCGCTCATGTCTCAGATGACACGAATGCGTTGGTCGCCGCTTGCCCGCTGCAGGTAACTACACACTTTACTCTATTCTTTCATCTTTCTACACATACCACGCTGTACCTATTGGTTATTTCTTTTTATTGAATTCAAATGACTTAGACTATCAAGGCCCTTAAAAGTCTGCACAACCGCGGAGGCCATGCAGAGTGTTGCTATCTTTCATCCCGTGCCTTATAGTTGGTTTATCCGGACTGTCACACAAAATAATGAGGCATTGATCTGGAGTTATTGAGAATAACGAGATTGTGCCTGAATACCTTTTGGCATTCAGGCAGAATCTCGTTGCTCTCAACAACACCAGACTGTAAAGTCTACACAATGTGTCTTGGCTCACCAGGATGCGTTTGCGAACGTACGATATACAAATGGATATGTGTATCAGCATTACTTGTTGATCTTATATAACTTATACTATGTTGCTATATATCTTTTATAACTTAATATTGCTAAATATTGCACTTCTTTCCTAAGAAGCATGTCCCAAAATTTGATAAATAGCTAAACGTCACGATACGACATATAATACGATACGACAGACAACCGCAGCATCCGTGAAAACTATTAGTATGTAGATTAATCTGAGCCACGGCATTAAATTTGCAGGTTATCGACGACGCGGACCTTGCGGAACTATTTCCAGAACAAACACCGAGCGCGCCGGCGCAACAGCCCAATTTCACGGCCTTTTCTGTGCACAACTCGACACCGGAGAACGATGACAAATCCGTCGCTGATAACGGTTAGTTGTAGGCTAATTGCTCCTCATTGTGTCACTGTCTTCTTTACTGAGGGCTGTAATTCCCTAAGATGCAACGTGGCCTGCACAATGTTCCGTACCGGTAGAGCATTAATTGTGTCTGGCCAGACATTTGATGTGATTATATCCTGTAGAATTTACAAGTGATAACTAGTAGCAATATCAGATAACGTCCTTGTTTTCAACCTTCCCTTCATTATACTTAAATATTTTTTGAAACTGTTTCGTATAGTGATGTTTTTCTTTTTATAGGCGATGGGTCTAGCAGCGAAATGGAGCTGACGCCGCAACTGGTAACGGCAGCCATACAGAGGGCTACTGCTGATTCCTCTGGATCAGAGAACGAATGTTCCAACGCTGATATTGTGCACCAAAATACGTCGCATTATGCGTCGAGTTTGTTACAACAATTTGTGGCGCAAACGCAACTGCTGAGCAGTACCGCGCCAATAAATTCTATAAATACACCATCGGCTACAAATTTGTCGTGTACGGTAAACTCGAACACGATCGACGGCGTAGGCATAAGTGACTGTGTGCTCGGACAGATAAACAACATAACAGAAATACAACCAATCACAACAAACTTTTTGAACAGTTCACATTTAAGCCCGCAGCAGACGGAAGAGCTGTCACAAATAAAGAAAACGCTCGAGGAAATAACTTCTGTCGCGGAATCAGTTGAAATGTCCATGCCTAATACGGCAAGCCTAGACGATTGCGTCGATAATAACGATTTTATGAACTTGGACATCGCGTCCGGTGGATCAGAGATAGGAAGCGCGAGTGATCTTATGAAAAGTTCCCCGATAGCAGTCGTCAACAGCGACATGAATGCAATCAACCGGATAGACCCTCAAAAATTAGATGTTATCAGTACAAATTCAGTAGAATCTCAAGAGGACATCAAAGATGTGGTCATTGAGTCCAGAAGAAAGAGGGGACGTCCACGAAAAGTTAAAAAAGTTGATGAATATGAAAATAAGGATATTGAATCTCAAAAAGAGGACAAGTCTGTTGTGAATGTGATCGATTTCCATAATAACAACGACCCACCAAATGTGTCTCCCGACTCGGGAATACTATCTAATCATAATTCACCTACCCATTCACCTATGCGAAGGCATGACATCGAAGAAAGCCACAGTAGACACAGCAAAAAATCGCTTCAAAAAGAAAACAACACGATTGAGAGGAAAAGCATGCGATCGAAATCGAGAAGTAGGGCTCATCATAGATCTGATTCTAGTGAATGCGACTTTCAAAAGAAGAAAATCGAAAATGAAATAAAACAAATCAAAACAGAAGCACCATCACCAATACCACTCAAACAGGAACCTTCTAAATTTGATAAGTCCAAGAAGAATGACCATAAGCTAGATATAGCGGCCTTAGATAGAATGTTATACGCCACTGACAGAGTATTATATCCTCCTCGTAAAAAAATTGGACGTAAACTCCAAAATAAATCTAGAGTTGGCAAAACTGCGACCAAAACACTTAAAGATAAAAATCAATATGATTCTGCTGATAGCGATGAAGATTCTCTGCCATCAAATAGGTCTGTCTTGTCTGGAGTGTATGCAAAGAGAAAGGAACTAAATAGTAAACTTTCAAATTTACCAAAAGGTAATAAAAGCAAACCGGTCAGCGACGCGTGGAGGGATCATCAGAGTGAAAATGAAGCGGCGGCCGATGATCCGTTAGATCCTACGTGGAAACAGATCGACCTGAACCCGAAATATAAGGATATACTGTCCGGATATAAAAGTGATTATGAATTCAAACCTTACAAAAGTTGCAGTAAACTCATCGAGTCAGGTTACAAAAGTGATTATGGCTGTAGATCTGGTTACAAAAGTGATTGCTATCGATCTGGCTACAAAACAGATCACAGGTCGGGATACAAGAGTGACAAGTCTGGATACAAAACTGACTACAGCGTTAGAAGTTTGAGGAGAAGGACGAGGAAATTCAAGAAAACACGATCTGTGAGAAATAGATCATATTATAAAAATCAAAAACATTTCGTTTCTGATCAAGAAATTTTGCTTTTGACTAATAAAACGTTTAGCAGTCTTACATTAGGCCATAGTTCAAGTGATTCAGAATGTGAGACATTTTTAAGAAAGCCTAATGCAAGTCCGAAATACGTAAGCGTTTGTACGAAATATCCGTTCCCATCAAGATACAATTATGGATTTACAAAGGCAAGTCAAAAGCAAGTTTTGAGATTAAATTCGTCAGATCCCTTTGCACCTGGCCCAGTATTTAGTGGTTTACAACGACCTATTACGACTTATAATATATTCAAGCTAAGTCACAATAACAATAACACATTACTGAAGCCCCCTTCCAAAGCGAACCACAGTAGCAGTTCTCTGCCCTCTCTAAAACCTGCATTTACCCATAAATTCGGAGCGTCACCAATCGGTGCTAACACTAAGCTGCCAGGACCGAAGAAAGAAAACGACATCTTGCGTCAGTTTCCACGAACATCATCGCCAAAGCCTCGTAAGCAAACAAAATCTGGGTCAACATCGACTTCCACGAAAAAAGAAAATATTTTAAAGGCTCTACCGAGTATATTCGAACGGGCTAAAAATAGTTACATACCAAATAATTCACTGTCCAGAAATGTGTTTTTAAATTTTAAGAAACCGAACATAAAACCAACGTATCACATCAAAAAACAAAGGCGGACAGTCGTTTTAGCTCCGCCTAAAATAAATTTAAAACCTACAGAACGACCTTCGAGAATAACAATAAAAACAGAAAATAAGCATCACAGACACAGAAGTAAACGTAGGCATCGCTCCAGGTCCGTGTCGAGGTCTAGAGACTCCCATGTAAGTAGAAATTCTGTTGATTCAATTGATCAAAAATTTACACAAGATATGGACACTCTGATTTCAAATTTTATAAAATTTTGTCAAGTCGCTCCAAAAATGATTACTGCTACTGTTTCCCAAACTCATCAAAAAATTAGCGAAAAAGAAAAACCTGCCATTGAACCTCCTCCGCCAAAAGTAAATAAAAGGACGTCTAAAAAACGAAAAACATCAGACAATCAAGAAATTATGACCCCCTCATCGAAACGAAGGCACAAAAAACAGTTAACGGAATCTCAAAACAAGGGAGGCAAGGAAACAAATGAACACAAATTACCTTTGAAAAAGAGACATTATCACATTAATTCATCAACAAATAATTCTTTGAGTTTAAGTTTAGTTAGCACGGAATTTGACGAAAATTCAAAGACAGAAGGTAGCCCGGAAAAATTTTTATGCACCGAAACTGACTGTATGGGTGAAATGCAAACGAATGACGAGGGATGTGAATCAAAATCTATTCACGAGAAAGGCAAAAAAGGAAGTGAAAACATGAAAAGTAACGTAGACGCAAAGGATCAGCTTATCCAGGGTTCTCCCAGATCATCAAAATTAATTACTGGTACAGATGCTGTCCTCTGCAAAGATGAAAAAGGTCCCTCATCATTGTCCGATAATCCAGTGCTCAGTGCTTCAAATGTCACAGACGAAATGTCCATCAAAAAGCCTTCAGCTGAACAATCTGAACTTTCTAAAAAAATTTATGAAACATCAGAAAAACTTAAGGCAGTCCATAAAATGGTTCATGATTTAGAAAAGTCGCTGCCAAAGTCAAAGGAGAATGATTCCAGAACTGATTCGTCTAAGCCAGAAATACATAGAACGTCGTCGCCTAGGTCTGAAAGAAGAGTTTCACCAGTACGAAATAGTGCGCCAATAGTTACACCAAAGAAACGTCACAGATTGGAAGCAGATAGAGTTATAGCTAATTCCAGTTTAGATCAAGTCGTAGAATCGCTATCAAAAAAATTAACAGATGAAAAGCCTCAAAGTAACAATGCTTCGAAAGATACCACGTCACATGATGAAGTGGTTGAATCAGATAAAACACCAGCTGTTTCCCCTAATAACTTATTGATTAATAATAATCATACTGGGTCTGACCCGCTTAAATCCATGTCAGCGAGATCTTTATATAAAAGCTCTATATTGCCAGCACAGAAATCCGAAATAATGACTCGAAAGAAAAATAGATTGGAAGGCCTCACCAGCAACTTAGTGTCTAAAATTAATCCGAGTGCGGCTACCAAAGTTCTAGATACACTATTGAACAACAATATACGTAAATCCATTGAATCTCGAATATTAGAAAAAGAAAAGGGTGGTGTTGATAGCATAAGTAAATCCGAGGACAAAGGCAAGGAATCTCCACAAATGAATACCAGAGCTAGTGTTATTAAGTCGCCTGTGTCCAAGGGAAAACTTTTAGACTCAAAAAAGCAGAAAGCAGATGATTGCAACAGTGAGCTAATTAACCTAGATAAACCAACTGGTATTTTTGAACCATCGATAGACCTAGAAGACCAAATACCTAAGTCATCCATTTGTGTAAGTAACATATTAATGGATTCCAACAAAAATAAAAATAAGAATATAGACGCGGAGACTGAAATTCCGTTAGCTTTAATATCAGAAATTTCTGAACCTATGTTAAGACCTAAGAGAGGTGAGTCAATTGCGGCAGTGATCTCTGATAAAATTCAAGAGACGGCGGGCGGTCACAATTTGCGACAGACGAAAAGAAATTTAAATACTGATAACGATGAGATCAATGATAAGAAAAAGAAGAAAACAGGCAATTGTATTATCCGTGAGAGTAAATTGGTTCTACCCTCAAAAATATTAGTACCCAAAATACAAACTGAAAGACTATCAATAACAGATCTGAGTAAAACGTCCACGCCTATAAAAGCTGTAGATAAAAACGATTCGAATGAAAATAAAACTCCTGAAACAAATAAGAAAAAACCCAGAAGACGCAAAGCTATTAATAGAACCGGATTTCCTAGCATTAAGAAGAAAAAGAAAAAAATGGAACCAAGCCATGCTCAAAGTAATACATCAGATAATCATATAACAGCTGAAGATGCGGATCATTCGGCATTCGAAAGAGTTCCAAAAGACGGAGAGGCGATGAGCAGTTTTATAGAACGGACCAACAGCAAAAAGCCAGAGCTTAAAGTTGTTCTGAACAAAGACGATCTACCTAAACAAGGTCGATTAACTGTTGTCTCTTTGGAAAAGTTACAAGGGAAGGACTTATTGAAAGACAGTAACAGTAAAACGGCACGAACAGAAACAAACGTACCAGATAAAAAATCCTCTTCAATATTAAGAGCCCCGGCTTTGCAATTGAAACAAACAAAAAGCGATAAAGATCAAAGAAATCACATAAACAAATGGGAGGTGTTAAGTGAGACTGACAGTATTCCATCTTTAACCAGTTCTCTAGGCAATGATCCAGAGGATTGCATTCCTTTAAGTCTACTGAATGCAAAGGCTGCTAAATCGGGACTTCGCCTAGATAACTCTGAAAGACTCAAGCGAAAGACGAGAGCCTTGTCTCCGTCAAATGAGATAGAGGAAATCTTATCAAAACGGAAAAATTTGGAAACAAACGATAAAGTGGTTTTAAGGCCGAAATCGAGTTTGGCAATCTTATACCCCAACGAGCGCAGACTCACAAGGAGTTCGGACGACGTTAAAACGAAGGGAAAGAAAGCAGAAAATAAAAAATTGGTAACTGGTAGCGTGGAGGAAAAAGTCAAGCCGTCGAGTATAACAACCAGAAGGAAATCGAGGTCTTCTCAAGTCCATAAGAAAGCACAAGAAGTGCATTCCAGCTCGCGGGAAAGCTCTTTGGATACTGTTATAAGCCAAAGGCTCGCGAAATCGCGCGAACCGTCGTTGGACACACTGCAGGATAACGACGAAAACGAACCTTTGCCGCTGCACGAGAAAGAGATAGACTTCGAGAAGAGTATAGATGTGCTGTCTAAGAACATCATCTGCAAGAAGAGAGTCGCCTCATCTCGTGACGAGAGTCCGGCCAGCAGCGTCGATAATAGAGACAAGCCTGTCGTGTCTAAGAAAAATCCCAGGTTGAGGAAGAAATTCTTGGTCGCTGGACTATTCTCGGACTATTACAAGGAAGAGTAAGTTTTATTTAATTTAATTTTTATTATATTATATGGGGGCAAACGAGATCAGGACTTTAATCCAACCCCAGTATGACACACAGGACCCATTAAAACTTATATACGAAACGCACCATATATCCTTCACTTCACGCAGTGAGATAAGGGCATTTTCGTAGTCGTACCCGATCGACTCAGTTTCAAAAGGCACAGCATATTTCAGCTATTTAAGGCTCCGGTGGCGTATACAAACTATGATGACCGGACCACCTTCTAGTCGCAGACGGCCATGGCCATTGACCGTATTCAGGACAGTTAATGAATTACAGATTAAAAGTACCTATGACTTACTATGTGAAGTGACTGACGCGTCAATAAGGTCCGACTGAAACCTGAAGAGTTTAAATGTTTTAAATGAGCTTAACGGATGCCGTCCTTATCCGTTAAGTGTTGTTTTTGTGGGTGGCACGGAAATGAAATGTTCCTAATTATAAAAATAACAATATATTTCACTAAGTATGTATATTTCCAGTTCGCGTCCAGAGGGGAAGGTCAAGAAAGCGGAGGTGCAGACAGAGTTTCCCCCCGGGCTGCTGGCACCGCCACCCTATTGTGAGCGCTGGGTGCGACGCCGCGCGCAGCCTTTCGCGCTGCCACACGACATCTGGTGGCAGCACCACTACAACCAGCCCGTGCCCTCGTGGAACTACAAGAAGATACGGACCAGTCAGTATTAGAGTCTTTAATTATTTCACTCATTAACTACCAACAAGAAAGAAAGAAGACTTTTGACATAACACATTTTTGTGGCCACGGGCGACTTGATTTTCCACCAGTTAAACTATTTACTATTAAAACATTCTGGGTCAAAGTCTCTGATCAAAAAATGGAATAACTTCTTTAAAAAAAATTGTAATTAAATGTGATTATCCATCATTTTCGTATTTGTGGATTTTATTATAAAGTCAAATCTTTTATGAACCACAATCGCTTTGTAACGACTTTGTGTGTTTATATGAGTCCACATACTTGGTAGTTTGATTGTCATGCGGTTGTGATGTCACAGACGTATACTACGACGTGAAGCCGTCCGCGGAGGAGTGCGAGAGCGTGGCGTGCAACTGCGCGCCCACCAGCGCCTGCAACGAGGACTGCATCAACCGCCTCGTGTACTGCGAGTGCAGCCCGCAGCTGTGTCCGTGCGGGTACGTACTGCTGCGGTCTGCTGCGGGTACTTACTGTTCCACTTATTCAGGGCAGGTTCAGGGTACCGCTAGACCAAGTGCGGATGTGTGCAGTTATTTAAAAGGCAGGTGCGATCATGGTCATTGTGGTCATGTAATATGTACTATTACAAGTTTTAGAGTCTTAAGGAGCTTCGGAGTGGGTACTTTCTATTCGGTATGTGTACAGTACAATAAATATTGTATTTGTACTGTACAATTAATTAAAAAATCTTGTGCCAGTGCAAGTGCTTTCTATTTACTTATTTAACGTGCTGTTGCGAAAGGGGCCGGTGCGGGTACTTCAAGTTTTAAGGGTTGAAGTTTACGGTTTTGAAAGTTGCTGGTTCAACTTAGATTGTATATCTAGTTCCTCTTCCTATACTAGTGTAAATCCAATGCCTGCACAAATTCCAGACTCTTCATATATAATAATATTGATGTAGGAGTCGTCAAAGGCCTATTTTTTTGTATCTTCACTTGCTACATGTAAATGTATTTTCCAATATATTTGCAGTGATCGGTGCAAGAACCAACGTATCCAGCGGCACGAGTGGGCCTCGGGACTGGAGCGGTTCATGACGGAGAACAAGGGCTGGGGCGTGCGCACCAAACACAAGATCGCCAACGGGGACTTCATATTGGAGTATGTGGGCGAAGTGGTGTCCGACAAGGAGTTTAAGGTATGCATGCTTTGGCGCATCGTGTCAAGGAAAGATGCCAGCTTATAAGATAGAGACATGCGGGTGTATTTACAAACAAAATTGTGAGTTCTCACTGTAAACGTAGACGCATATGGATAGGGCCCCGAAAACCCACTCACGTGTCAGTACTAGCGGCGGTCGCCGCTTTACATCCTTAAAGTAGAGTGAAGTTCAAATTTATTAAGAAATATATGTATAACATAGAATCACATACACGAAATATGATAACACTTAGACCAAAAACAATCGCTAATTTAATTTGCTTTCAATGATTTATTCCAATTAAGTTTAATGATTTAATTAAATTTTTTTCTGTCACTAAACATGAGTCATCATTTGAGAAGTTTATGTGAGTGAGAAGATTATAATCTTCTCACTTTTAAGCACAATATTTTAAAAGTCCGATGAGTTGTCTAAATAAGGATAATTTTGTCTTATTATTTCGATAACTCATCGCATATTTAAACAGCGAAAATCACAGACCTTCTTGAAAATTATTATCTAAAAGGATCATCTTAAATGTCTTCGCCACAATAATATCATAAATTTTGACTGGTTAAAATGTTAAAGGCGTGCTTTCTTTCTGACTAAATTTATCAAATTAACTTAACTTTAAAACTAAATAAAACAAATTTAATATTTACCTATAGTTATAACAATAACTTCTCAGAACTTAAGCTGAGTAAATCGTACGTTCACAATCTCTACGACTCAGCAAAATCTTCCGATGCTTACTGTCCAAAAATAGTGTCTAATCATTTGTAGAACAATTTTTTTTTTAAATGTCCCCGCCGTCGAATGCCCAACATATTATTTAGATGTAGTAACCGGTCCTAATTGATTAAGAGTATTATCGTTCAATGAAAAAGGTTATTTCTATAATTTATGTAATTAATAGTGAGATAGTATGTGTTTAGATTGTATACTAAAAAAATCAGTGCTGATAAACATATTAGTGAGGATGTTATGTTTACGCGGGTATTACACGCAACACTCACGCGTGTGCCAGGAGCGGATGGCGACGCGCTACGCGCGCGACACGCACCACTACTGCCTGCACCTGGACGGCGGGCTCGTCATCGACGGGCACCGCATGGGCGGCGACGGCCGCTTCGTCAACCACTCGTGCCGACCCAACTGCGAAATGCAGAAGTGGACCGCCAACGGTAACCAACTATTTACTTATCAACGACTTCCTTTTTCTTTCTTTTGCTCCTTTTTTTGCTCCCTTCATTCGCCTAAAAAAATAAGTCAAATCTCGTTAGATGGCTCACTAAGTAGTTATATTTAAAAACAATTATGCTCTAGATCTTATTAGCATACGCAAATTCGCTCACACAAAGTCGAAACGTACATTAGCTAGTAATATTCGGACACCGACGAATTGCCTCGTACGTCCAATATCCGATACAATTCAATGTGTATTATTATATAATTATACTTACACTGAAAGGTGCATTCATATAAACTAAAAAAGGTAATATGATAAAATAATTGTAACGATATTTTGCCATAAATATTTTGTCGCTAAAGATACTTGATCCGTTAGCAAGACCTGCGTGGTTGGCTGTACATTTATTTTTTACAAAATTTTTAATCGCCTTCGCTTTCGCCCACCACTCGTTCCCATTACTGCTACGCCTGTCTAGCCAGGATCGACAACAGAAACCACTTACGACCCTTTGATATGATCAGGGAGCCCGAGGGAAAAGCTAACACTGTCTTCAGAACCGCAAGGATTTTAATCAGAAGAAAATAGGAGTAGTAGGAAGTAATTCCAATTTCCCTCCCTAGTGTAAGCAGAGACAGTGCAAGGTTGCAATGACTTATACAATCCGAGAAAAAGAGGGGGCAACCAGTTTAAGCCCAGCTGTTATGCACCACGGAAATGTAAATAAATGATAAGCTGATATTGACTATGCCATATGATTTACTTAATTATTTATTCATTAAATAATTCTTGTACACAGAAAATACGTTAAAAAAACATTTAGTTCAAAAGCTTTTTCCAATCTGGAATCGATTCAGAATTTTATGATATTTACATTGTTACTATATTATAAGGGCATTACTATGGTTGACCCATGTTCACTTGCTGCCAGTACCACTTATCACAAAACGGTTTCAAGGCAGGACAAGCCTCCCACGTCCACGAGATCACAATAGTAAACTACTCCCGTAACACTACGAGTATTATCAAGCATTATGTTTCGCTCTACTTGCCAACTTGACTACTTTAAAACAAAAACATTTGCTGCTAAAGTTGCCGTGGCCAGTTAGAAACTGAGAGATGTAATGATCAACTACTAGCATGGTTGTACATAAAAAAGAAGAAAAAGTACCTTCACGCCCCTTTTATCCCCGAAGAGGTAGGCAGATGTGTGCGCCAGTACATCCACAACTCGTAAGTAGATAGATGTACTAGAGCACCCACGGTTAGCCAAGGTACTGACGATGTACTGACTGGTTGTACATAGCTAATTATGAGTTTATATACTATAGCTCAATAGTGCTAGTCCGAAATATATTTTTCGTTTTGTAGGCACGTTCCGCATGGCACTGTTCGCGCTGCGAGACATCGAGCCCGCCGAGGAGCTGACGTACGACTATAACTTCTCGCTGTTCAACCCGGCCGTCGGGCAGGTGCGTTTCTATCTCACACCCTCCCCAAACTACATCTGGTGACTGTTTTTCTTTTTATATTATAGGGGGAATTCGGAGAATTCGGAGTTTTTCAACGACTAACGACGCCCATGAACATCAGCACAATAATGCCGATTCGTTGCCCTTCTTTTCACCTCTCCCAATGGGCCACCAACTACTCACAAACCACACGAAACGCGACACCACAGGTGTCACGTTACAGCGTTATTGTGTGTACCTCCCCGGTCGTGCCGGCCCAATTCTGTTACATAGGAGGATGTAATATGATTGCATATGATTAAACTAGAAGATGCGATGATATTGAAGGATTAAAATAAGGGGTAGCTGCTATAGTTTCTGGAGACAGGAGCGGATAGATAATGTAAGAGGTAGTGCAGTGCTGCCTTGTAGTGGTATTGGGCCGGCACGCCCGGGGAGGTAACTCTCACGCACATGATACCGGCGTAAAGTGATCATCTTCGGTGTCGCGTTTCGTGTGGCGTGTGAGTTGTCAATGGCCCATTGGGGGAGGAGCAAAGACGGGCAATGCGTCGGAATAGTAATTGTGCGGGGATGTTCAAGGGCGTCGGTAGTAGTTAAAAGCCTCCAATTGCTCGCTAACCCCCCATAGTACAAAAAAATAAATAAACAATAATAACAATTCGACGACAGAAACTTAAATTAATACCGCGAGTCCGAACTAAATGTTAGAATTTATTTTCAAAATTTCAGCCTTGTAAATGCGACTCGGAGGACTGTCGGGGCGTGATCGGTGGGAAATCCCAACGCATCACCAAGCTGCCTGTGAAGACGCAGTCGCGGACGCCGTCCAACGCGTCCAACCAGTCCGGTGGCTCCAACGGTCATTCTCGCGTCGGCCGCCCCAGGAAGGCGGTCAAGTGCAACAAGAAGTGCGAACCGCAAGTGGTCTCCTGTGACCTCAAGAACATGACCATACTGAAGTTCCAACAGCATCTCAATAAGCTGTGGCAGGAGCCTCAGATGAAACCGCTCACTCCGAAGGAGAGGGCGGTCGTGAAGGAGCGTCATTGCTTCCTTTTTAGGAATCTCGAAAGTGTGAGTAACATTATATTCCCCTGACTGTGCAGATAGTGTGCGCCTGCGTGATCTCGACACGGATAACTGTACAGTTGAATGCAAACATTAAGTATATTCTGTACAATGATATCTTATCCCCACTAGATACCTTGCGGACGCTTGAATACTTTATTTTTTTAATCATAATATACCCTGATACAACTAAACTATATTACTTAGTCTTGTAAAAGAATAATATTTATGGGATCATTATCAGGTGCGCCGCATACGCGAGCGGCTGACGATACCGCTGTCGCCGCCGGCGGGTGGTGTGCGACCAACGTCACCCAGCCCCGCTCCTATCCCCAGTCCTGCTCCGCCGCCTAGCCCCGCCCCGTGCTCCGCCCCGGCGGCTAGCCCCACAGTGCTCGTGGACCCGCTGGTACTACCGGGCACCATGGACCCGGGGGTATTTCTGCGTCGGCTGCGCTCGCTGCGGGCGGAGCGCGAGGATGGCAGACAGCTGCAGCGGCTCGAAGACGACCCGGCGCTAAACACCGCCCAGCGCCTCGCCAGAGTGTTCCGAGCCCTCTACGACCTTGTGATTGCCATTAAAGGTACAGACCTTTATTTATAACAGGGTGTCTCATAGAACTGCCTTGTAGGTTAAGACGGATCGATCTGTTGATGCTCCAGTCAACTAACTGAACGAATCGTTAAGATGGAGTGTAATGCACAAAGGCTAAAAAATGTGTATGAATTAATATGGAATTATCTAATTCTACAATAAAACTACTTTTACGGATTTTAACGCGGTCTTTTCAATAACCAAGGTCACGGGCGGACTGAGATGACTTATCTCAATCCGTCCGTGACCGGTTGCTGTAAAGCTTCTGAAACGTTGGGTTAAATAATGAAATAAATCGTAATAAAATCGGTAAAAGTAGTTTTGCTGTATTGAGTAACATTCGCGTAAACTTAAGACATCAATATCTCATTCTAATCTGAAATATCATATCGACAGTGTGCATAAGTGATTATTTACTTAACTTTTTTTAACTTGTAATATCATATTTTAATCATATTTTAATGTATTGTCATAAGCCAAATTTCCTTAAAAGTTTAGTTAAATATTGCATTATGTTCTTTATAGATGAGGACGAATTACCAGTGTGCGCACCTCTACTCAAATTGAAGCCAGACAGAGCAAAATCAGAAGCAGTTTTGAATCTTGGCACAATTTCGGCAAACATTGACAAATGTAGTTATGAAACTGTAGCTCAGTTTGACTCAGATATGAATGGGACGTTCTCATTTATTATCCGAGAACACAGTAAGACATCCACACTGGGCGCTGCCGCGACACATCTTAAAAAGGTAATTTATATATCAAAATGCACTAAAATTAATAATCATTTTAATGGAGTGACAGTTTAGCTCATAGAAGAAACACTATCTTAGAGTTTTGTGGTACTATTGACTTGTTAGATGTTAGTTTGAATGCTTCAAATTAGAAAATAACATTACATATAACACGTAGAACAATACACAAAACATTGTACCAAATTATAACCAAACATTTCCTAAAAATTTAATTAATTATCAATTAGAAAAATATGGCTTTATATTTAAATAAAAGGTAAATATTTATTTATATTATTAAACATATCTTTTTCATTTCGTATTTCAGGTGTATAACACAAGTAAATCAGATTTTTCTGATCACTTAACGAAAATACTTGGTTCGCAAGAGTCTCTACCAACAGGATTTACACACAAATCTAAGTCTGGTAAGATTCCTGTCAGAATTTTTTTGTAATTTTTTTTGATAAATATCTATGTAATTAATTAAATAATCACGTGTCAAGAAAATGTTATTTAAATATAAATTTATAGTTTATAAATAATCGACACAAGATAAAGATATGATTCTTTTATAGTACCAATTTCATTGCTGCTATTTTGTCTCACTAGTTACAAGAAACGTTTGATTAATGTGTTTCTATCAAGAGGAACTGGCCTTTTTTGGCCACTTTTAACGGAAGGTCGATCACGACAACATAGATAGCACCACTAGTTTAATCACATTATTGTTACAACTTACTTCATTTGTCTGATGTTTCAGAGGAGGTGATAATGTGTATATGTGGACTACACGTAGAGGAGGGGCTAATGGTGCAGTGTGGCGGCGTGCGCTGCGGTGTATGGCAGCACGCGCGTTGCATGCGCGCGCGCGCCGCCGCCGACCCTGCCGCCAGCCACTACTGTCACTACTGCGCACCTGCACAGGTACCACACACACGCCGCCCTGCCCACTATTGTTCTCCCGAACAAATATCGCCAAAAGGCAGTCCCGCCCAGTACAGCGCTCCCGCACAAGTACCGCCTTCACACGTCTTCATACCAACCACAGAGTAACCGTAAGAGTACCACTACCACACAACACAGGGTTCTACTTTCGATCAAATTTATTTTTTAGGACTTAACACTTTCCTGCATAAGTAGCGGATGTGAATGAGTGTTAATATGCGCTCTGGCGTTAATGATCTCAGTACGCCAGTGACCAGCGGAAAGATCGAACAAATAAAAAAGATCAGCTGTAGGCATGTTAAATTAACATTGGTTATAAATATTAAATATTAGTCATACCCATCCAAAAATAAATGTATTAATATTCGACATTTTAATACGCTTACACAAATCACAAAATATCCAAGAATTAGTCCACACATAATTACACCGCATTTTGACAGATACATTTTAGGCAATCGCCATTTACAGAAATTAAGGTTCACTACTTTTCGCAATATGGCGATGTTTTATGTTATTGATTAGGGTTTCATACTCGTGACAAAAATTTGTTACTATAATCGGACGTTTATATAAATAAATACTGTGTAGCCATTAATAAACATAAGTGTGTAATCACTCATCACTGTAACGTGTGTGCAGGTTGACCGCGAGATCCCTCTAGACGAGTACACAGAAGAAGGCCACCAGTTCTACCTGTCCCTGATGCGCGGCGCGCTACAGGTGCGGCAGGGAGACACCGTGTACGTGCTGCGAGACATACCCATCGATGAGCGACGACCTGACGTTAGCTCCGGCTCCGCCCCCGTGGACTCCGCCCTCGGTATTGCGCGAGCCAAACGCACAGATAGAAAGAAGCTGAAGACGCCCGCCAAGGGCAAGGGCAAGACTGACGATGCGCAGCAGAATAAGGTAAACATCATAATACACATACTTTATACAAACAACTCTTAATACGAAGCATTTAGAGAGTGAATTTTTATTTTATTCCTAATGACCGTGTCTAAGAACACTGGCAGGTGCCATATTATATATCTCTCGGTATATGTAGGGTATAATTCGATCGTTGGGGAAGGTAGAGCATCAACATTACCTCTATATGGACGTTTATGAACATCCAGTAAGAAAAAACGAAAATACTCCCTCCTAACGTTTGCCTCATCATACAACAAAATAAGGCACACTTAACATGTTGTAATGTAAATCTGCTTTGTTTCAGGACGGTGTTCGCAAGCACACGTACCAGACCATCGGCTCGGTGCCGGTGTCGGAGCTGGACATCTTCCGCGTGGAGCGCCTCTGGAAGCACAAGGACACGCAGGAGAGATACGTGTACGGGCATCACTATCTGCGGCCGCACGAGACGTTCCACGAGCCCACCAGGAAGTAAGGGACTATATTAATAGTTTGTAACCGCGCAATAGCTAGGGGTTGTTGTGATTTGAAAAACATTACAAAAACTAGTATTATGGATTTTATCGCGATTCGTTTAGTTATGTGACAAGCCGATGTTTCAGAAGCTTTACAGCGACCAAAAAAACTTTTAAGACATGTTCTAAGAGATAACATAAAAGTTGAAATATGTGTAATAAAACCAATCAATACACGACTCTCGTCTATTGTTGTTCCTTAAACATAAAGAAATAATCTATGTTAGAAATAAAATTTTCTTCTTTCTCATTACCAGTTTACAACTTGAGCACTGTACAAATTGGTTTAAATTATTCCAAGCACTTATACTATTATGTACATAAATTATTCCAAGCACTTATACTATTATGTAGATAAATTATCCCAAGCACTTATACTATTATGTAGATAAATTATTCCAAGCACTTATACTATTATGTAGATAAATTATCCCAAGCACTTATACTATTATGTAGATAAATTAAAAATCCAAAAACGGCCAATTTGACTTAACTACTTTGTTAAGATACTTAGACTATAACATCCAAATCAAAAATTCCACCCCATACATTCCAGTGTCAATGAAAATTTTTTATTTTCAGATTTTTCCATAATGAGGTGATGAGAGTTCCGCTTTACGAAGCGGTTCCGATAGAGTTGGTGATGTCTCAATGCTGGGTGATGGATTTGAATACATATTGCAAGGTAAAAAATAACTTGCTAATGTTACATCATCGGGTCCGTGTGAAATTAATATAAATGATCGTCATGTGATTAAATTAAAATTAATATATAAATTATAACAAGAAATTATGAAATATTATTCTATATGACCGCTTCTATTTTGAGTGTAATTTTCTGAGAAGGTGTGTTTATACAAAAACATTTATTTTTGGGCATTTATTAGCCACGCTACATGTTTGTTCGGTACAACAGAGATTAATCAGCACATTTGTATATTTCACAAATCACACACATTTTACATTTCCATATTAATTAGAAGTTAGATATAGTCATGCATGAAACATTGTCATGAACCACAGTCAAGTGGTAGTAGTCTCAGTAAGTAGCAAATAAATAGCATAGCTTAGTTTTAATTAATTATCAATATAGCCTTAGCATTAGCAGCACCCAAGAGTACGAACCGTACAATGTCAAACATTTAAAGGATACCTATACTCTGTATGCGTTAAGAATACAGTGATACCAATAACCAAGTAAGTCGTGAACAACAGACAAGAGAACAGGTTCGGCAAGAAGCGAGTCTGCAAAATCCGAGGATGTTCCAATTGATTTTATCGCAAAATCCTTTCAGATTTCAGTCCTTTTTAACTTTCTTTTTATTCTCTTGAACTCACTTTATAATGGTTATTTAAGTTTGAATTTATTCAATTCGTTTCATTGGTGGAGCGATGATGGGAATGTTAGATACACATAAAGCATCATTTTATTGTATGTTTGTTTTTTAATTATTATTTGACAGTATTTTTATCCAGATCTCTTGAGTCATTGTGGCTTTATCAGTAACAAACAGCTGTCTCAATTTCACCTGTATTCTAACGCTAACTAAGTTCAGTGAATATTTTTTATAGTTGCGTATATTGAGTCTGACCAGAGCTTTAATATATATCTAAAGTATATTGCCCATTTTCTGTATCTCAAGTCCTTTTGGTACTTAATACATTTCTAGTGCTGTGCTAGGTCCATAAATTATTATTGTAATTATCGCAGGGTCGGCCGATGGGCGCCGCGGAGGCGCACGTGTACATCTGCGAGTTGCGCGTGGACCGCTCGGCGCGACTTTTCACGAAGGTGTCGCGGCCCAAATACCCCATCTGCACCAAGCCCTACGCCTTCGACCACTTCCCACAGCGGCTCAAGATAACGCGCACGTATGCGGTGAGCACCTGTCCATTCCTAAAAACCTCCTAAGGCGCCTCCATTCTGTTGAGTATAGTTCCCAGGAACATACAAAAATAAATATTTTTACATGTCGCGTATTTTAGAAAAATCATCATCAGTCAGAAAATACAAAAGTAATGTATTTATGAAATGTAAATTACTGCACTTATTTTATGCATGTTAATGAACGCCAGCTATGCTAATCCCGAACTTTATTCAGTTGAAGACATTGTTTAGCCATTATAAGCTAATGATTAAGTTATTAAATATACTGGGTTTATAATGGTTGAGTTCCCAATAATGTTTTTTAAATGATTCCTGTGGAATTTTATTTTTAAACTACAAAGATTTAACATTGCCAAAATATAAATGTTTAGCTAAGTGCTCCAGCGGCGGGCAGATACTTTGTCATAAGATATTCGTTAATAAATGAAATAACTGATATGTATGTTATATTTTTCTGTCTGTTATATTTTATTTTAAATTTTGTCCAATTAACTTTATGTGTCAGGGAATAATAATTGGATGTCTTTTCTATTTTTTAGCCCCACGAAGTGTCCCCAGAATATCTGAAAGGACGAGCAGCCAAAAATGCCGCACCAACTGATAAAAATAAAAGTTCGCAAGACAGCAAAAAGAAGCAAATCCAAACGGTCATTCCTCCTATAAGTAGTAAGGTAAGACTGTAATTGATTGACCTATATATAGGAAGAGTAGTGTTTATATACATGATGGTTTATCTTAAGCTGAATCGGTTTCACAACAATTGTTATATGCACGTGCAGATTTCGGGTGCGGCGCGACGCGAGCAACAAAAGGAGCGTGTGAACGACATCGCGCGGCGGCTCCTAGCGCGTGGCGGACTACGCGGCGCACTGGACGCGTCGTATCTGCTGGCGCCGCCCGAGCGCCGTCGCGCGCGCACCCGGCCTCCGCCCTCCTGACGCGTCTGCCACTGCGTTGGGGTCAATGACACGCCCACACTTTGTGTCCGATCCACACGCAACGGTAACGTCACGCTTACCTTCACAATGGGGCGCCCGTGATGCGTTCTCGTCGGAGGCCAATCACACGTCCCACGTGTAGCTCGCACCCGGTCCACTCGCGATGGTAATCGGCTATACCCTCTGAGTCGTAGGGGATATGACGCCTCTGAGACGTAAAACAATGCCACGTCTCCAGCTGAGTCCGCTTTACCGACGCTGGTAGCGTTGCGCAGTGCTCACTTGCGCTGGGGGCAAATGACACGCCCCCAAATTTATGCCCGCTGCATGTACGCTGGTAATGCCTCAACGCGCCTGCCCTTCCAGTGCCTTCCTACGTTTGATAAAATACAAAATATTTAGAGCGTAGATTTTGGAACGTCGGGGATGGTCGACGGATTCACAGCAAACATACAAAGCCTCTTTAGAACTATAAATAATTCGTAATTGATGATGAACTATGTTAATGTGGCAGACTATTCTTAACACTCATATTAGGTCTGCATTTCTCTTGTTGTATTTTTTCTGTGATTATCTTTATTTAGAACGCGACAGTTGTTTAGTATTCCCTCATGATTTCTTCGTATACACTCTAATAAGTTGACGTCGCTTATGATCCCGCCTATATTTAATCATGTGTGTTGTTCTTGTTAACTCATTTTGACTACTAAAGATGGCCCCAGTACTTGCCATTTTGTTGATACGTTCAACTTTACGTTACTGACGACATCTTTACAAGGAAGTAATTTTGTCAGTCCGAATGCAGTAACATTATCTCGGTACCACATTATTGACATTTTATTAAAAAAAAAATCTAGTATTTATGAGATTAAGGTCCAGTTTCACAGGTTCTAATTTACGTCCAGATTAGCGTGATGGTACTCGTATGTCTAATAAATTACGAATTTCGGATCCACAGGTTGAGGTTAGAGGTAATCAACAACAACAACACATTATGACGCCAGTTCCCTAACGGGGTAGGCAGAGAGAACGAAGCGCCATACGTCACGATCCTTACATACCTGCCTTGCCCCCTCCACTTTCATAACTCTCTTCATAACAAAGAAGTGAGAGAGATTAGGAATGAATGAAATATCGGTGTTAAAATGAGAAAGGGCATGCTCCGATGGTTCAGACATGTAGAAAGAGTGATGTATGTAAGGTTAACGAAACAGATATACAATGCGAATGTGGAAGGATGTAGGTACCGGGGCAGACCCAGACTAACACACCACGATCTAATTGGTCGGGCACTGTTCGAAGATGCTGTTCGGAGTCTCCGCAACCGTCGTGTTTATATGAAGAGAGGAGGTCAGTGTGAAGTTATTATGTGATACTTAAAAGTTCAACTATTAAAGTGTCAAGTAAATTAACTTAGGAAACTGTGAAACCGGTCTTACCGAACATAATATTCAAATACATGTAATATTTGAATATTATATAATTTCATAACACAATATTCCATTCAAATGATATCGTTAAAAATTAACATAACATGCATGACTTTAATGTTTAGATATCATACACCTAAATGTGTATTATAAATATAACAACTTTAGTATTAGAAAGTTTGTAAATTATCATTATACTTTATAAAAGTATATAACAGAAAGCATTATAGTATTATAGTAAATATCAGTTTACAATATCGCATGTATTAAAGTTATATTTTCCAGCTTGTTTATTCTTTTAACATTGTAGGCATGTTCTATACGCTGATATGTATAAGATATTGTTTGATGAAGTAAGCGACATTTCTAATGTATATAAGAAGTTTAACATTCCTCGGTGTAGAGTGATGTGAGACAATAACGTGGCTGGCTTCACACGGGGTCGAGGAGGCGCAGATTGTAAGATTGAATCTCCTACTTTTGTATATAACATTAGCTCGTCATTGTAATATTGTTACTAATATATTTTTGGAAATTAAGATGACAAATTTGTCGTACATAATAATGTGTTTTATTAATATTAATTGTAGTTGTAACTAAGTTATATTCATTAATTTATTTAAATAGAATTACTAATTCTATCGACCCACTAACCCTGTTGATTTGTTTTACGCATAAGCTCGTAATCTCCAGAGAGTATATACTAGTTGTGTAACACTTTCTTTCCACTTCGTTCTAAGGCTGCCTATAACGCAGCAATATATTTTCTAGTTATAAATATATTTTTATAGGCTAATATTGTTATTTATTATTGTGCTGATATGCATTAGGATAATGAAATTAATTTTAGAGACTGGTTTTTTTAGATGTGCCGATTGTCATCTAAAGACACTGTTATGATACTCGGAACACAAACAATGGTGCAGCTTAAGGCTAAAGACTTGTAATTTGCAAGCATTTATTTGTGTGTAACATTTTTGTAACATCAAAACTTTAACTTTTGCCCAGTTATACAATTATTGAATATTTTGTCTTAGGTATTTACAATTTTAATTTGTGATCTATTTATTTTAAGCAACATGTCGACACATCTAAAAATTTCAGTGTAACGACCAGTGGTGCGAAGAGATGTTGAGTGTTGAAAGTTTTTATAACGGTTAGATACAGACATGGTGTTTGAAGGTTTGTTAATGATAGTGTTTGTATTACTTATTAAATCTAAAATACCTTCCAGTAGGGTAGATTAAAAAAATGATACTTTAGAATTATGGCCAGAGGCAGATCTAGGATTTTGGGGGTGTGGCGGGGGCTGTACTAGGGGTATGTGTTATCAAGAGAATTTAGGAATTTCAATAGGGCGTGTGCTTTTGGGCGGGTCCACAGCCCCCTAGTCCCCCTTGGATCTGCCTCTGATTCTGGTCATCTGTAATGCCTGCGGAGGCTGGCTTTTGCACTCCATCATGCCTTATAACACATACTAAATATCTCTCTATGTTTTTTTAATATTTAGTTTAGTAAGTTGTACATAGGATGTGTTGTATGTGGACATTTTGTTTCGTGAAGTACTTTGGTATTTGTTTGCTCTCGGTTGCTTCGCTGATGTGATTTATCTGAACAAATTGTTTTTGTTTCTAATTTATTTGTAAATTACCGTTAGCTCTTTTTATATAGTGATCCTTATGAGTGATTTATATTTCTAAATGATTATTTCATTTCGGTAAACTTGTTTATAAGTTTTTTATACTGTGGTGAATATGTTGATCCCAAAATCTAGTACAAAACTCCACCGAAAGGGTTTTTTTAAACTATTTCTTCTTTTTACTACAAGTACATTAAATTTCGTTTAGAACGAGTGATTATCTTAGGCAATTCATAGATCATACTGTTAATATAAATGATATACAAAGGTTAAGACATCTTCACAGAACTCTTTTCTCATGCACAAACCGCACCGGAAGCCTTGTAGATATATCAGGACACAACAATTCAATATGTGTACTTAATATTTTATAGATGTCAATAGTTGATAGTAATAGATACAGTTTTGCTTTTTAGTGTGTTTTAATATTGTTATAAGTGCAGATGCAAACTAAAGTTTTGGGATCAAAATTTATACAATTTTATGATTGGCTTCAAAATTGCTCGTGTCCACTTGATGAGGGGGATAAGTTTCTATCTGAGTGATAAGATATTTGTATCTCTTGTGGAGAAATGAATGGTTTTGAGTGGACTTTGTCGGAATATGTTTATGAAGCATCTGTTAATGCGCAGCTTTACAACTTGTATGTAGTATTGTTTAATGCCCTTTGTTGTAACTCATGTTTTAATATTAAATTAAAATCAAATTTATGAGTGTTTCACTTATAGCCACCACATTAATTCTATTAGTCTCATGGAGTCTTGTCCGAGAATTCCTACAGTAGAATTCCTCTGGTTGTTAGGTAAGAGATAGACACCAAACAGAACATGTGAAGCATTTACTGAGAGGCAGAGCCATGCTGCAGATCGATTGGGCTAACTCGACCAGGAAGGTTCGCTCAGGCAGGACAGGCGTAGCTGTGAGCTACGCCTGTCGTGTTCCTTGTTTGTGTCTGATGGCCCATTGGTGGGGAGGAGGAAAGGAGGGCAACATATATGTATGACAACAATTATACGAGTGTCTATGGGCGTCGTTAGTCTTCGGAAGAGTCCGCGGTTTAGTCCCCTGTGCTACACGTTTCTTGCGGTTTGTGAGTAACCATCGGTCCATTGGTAGGCAGGAGGAAAAGAAGACAACACATCTACATGATAGTTATTAGCATGTTTTGAGTATGGTGCTCATCAAAAATCCATGACAGCTCGTTTATTCCTCTATGTTTTTATGTATAAGCTTTTAGTTAAAAAAGTAAAGTGATCTAGAGTCCTTACCTTAAGGCTCTTGTGAAACTATAAGAAGTTGTGTCGTTTATTTACAGAGTTCCAAGTGTCACCTTCCAGATCAGCTCCATGTCATGAGAATTTTACATTGACAATAAAGTCAGTTCAATCAAAGTTGAAGGAAAATGGATCAAACATTGTCATGCATGCACCGATGATGTGATTAATAACCCATGTGAGTTTATCGGGACAGGTAAAACTAAGTAAAAGGTTGTAAAAAAGATATAATAATTTTATGGAAGTTAAGCATTTCGATATTAGTGACAAATGGAGGTTCTAGTTCAGACGACCGGCGAAGAGACACCCGAACACCATACCAGAATAAAGCTCGGTTATATTCATTGCGTCGCTGATGAAAAGCCTAAAAAGTTTATTTACGGAACAACAGGTTTACGTATAGCTGTATATACCTGCATTGTTTTGGAATCTATTGAGGACATAAAATTATTGGAAAGAATGTACCTTACTAATTAATGTGAGCCACAGTTCAACATTTGACTAATTTTTATGAAGGAGAAGGGGTGGCCTCCAATTGCAAATATTGTCCCGTAACCAGCTAGGAATTGTATCGACATGTCGCACCACAAGATAAATAAATAGCAATGCTGCAAGCTAGTGCTTGGAACTATACTAGTGTCTCTTCTTCTTCCTAGCCTCATCCCGTTTCTATATCAGTTGATATCGGGGTCGGCTATCTCATCTAAGGGATCTGACGAGGACGCCAGTTTTTTGCACAGTGCGACTGCCACATGACCTCTGCAACCCAGAAGTTAAACCAGGCCCAATTCTAGATTAGGTCGAATTCGAATACTCGAATCCTGGTTTCCTTGCGATGTTTTCCTTCACCGTAGGGCACTCCGAAGAGTTTGTAAACTTCATTGGTACATGGCCGGGTTCGAACCTGGACTACCCCAGTGGGAGTCCGTAGCGCTAACCACTAAACCACTGAGGCTCTACAACTATACTAATGTTATAGTACCTATAATAATTTTGCAAGTTTTTTTTAGTTGTGGGGTGGTGAGAATCGACCGGTGGGGTGTGTGAGACTCACGACTGAACCCCGAATAGCTACCCACCGAAACCCCTCGGGTGCCATCGGCCGCCTGTACTGAGGTATCCCGGATCTAGCTGCAATAGGGCACATCGGCGAATGGCCAGTCGTTCATAAGGGCCTCCTCCAACAGGGGGCTCTTACGACAAACTAAACCAGTCGCCTCCGAAGCCGGGACGGTGCAATGGATGAGATTAAGAGGATTTACTGCACCTTGGACGAATCGGGGCCAATTGACCAAAGAATCCGCGAATTATTTTGTCACGTTTCGCGCTGTTGCGTATTGACCACGTGTACCCTTTGTAGACAGTTCTCCGTCAACCCCTGTGGTTTGTATATACTTTACTTGTTAGGTTAAACGATGTCACGGTCATACGTTTGTCACGCATCTGCTCTGCTATGTGTTATAATTATATTTATTACACAAAATTAAGCGTAAAGAAGTGTCAAATACTTGCTAGGAAAATATCCAACTATGCAGCACACATCTGTTTTTACTATTATCTATTTCTTGTGCTATTAAATACTTGTCGAGAAAGCAATATTTAACTTGGTACTGATAATGACGGCCAACAACATCTTCACACAAATAAATCTAGCCCTGTACCTTGTAGTTCTCTAAATGACACTTCGTTTCAACTAGGTAGTTCTTTGAATGACATTACATTTCAAATAGGTAGTTCTTTGAACAATATTTCGTTTCAAAGAGGTAGTTCCTCAAACGACATTTCGTTCGAAATAGGTTCTTCGAATATTTCATTGCAAATAAGAAGGTTCCCATCCTCGCCCCTTGCCCCGTGCGCTAAAAGCGCCTCTTCTTGCTATTGGGTCCCCTCGTACAAGTGGGATACAAGTGCTCTGTGGACCGATCCTCCTATAGTAGTTATACAATGAACAGCCTCTCTGTTCGGTTGGCTTCACCCAAAGTGTCTCGGTTCACCCCAGGCCCACAGCCTCGAGAAGGCCTGAACCATGGTACAACCTGACTGATACTCCGAGTATTCACCCTAGTGAACCAACTTGCTTCTCCATACTAATCCCTCCAGCGAAAATAATTTTATCCCTTAACGTTGTATGTCACATGTCATGTGTGGTTTCGTTTGGTATAGATACCTATCAGCAAGTTTAAACGTTTTTATTTTAAGAAGTAACCTACTCTAGAATAAATATTTTATTCAATAGGATTACATTTACTTACGGAGTACCGACGTGTAGAGAGTATCTATTTACATTATGCCAAGTTAAAAAAAAAGTCGCTTCGGTTTTGTGGATCACAAATTCTCCAAAGTTATAAGTCCATAATTTTTATTGCAGCATAAGTTAGTATAAAATGTAAATTCTAAAGCAGTTATATTTTTAACCCTGAATTTTTTTAAGGCGACATTATTTTTTTCAAATATTAATTAATATTTTTATACTTTCGGAAGGTCCTATGGTGGCACGGCGTACGCCCGCGTACTTCCACAAACAAAGCCCTGCATATAGGTGTGAGGAAGACCGTGTTGTAGCGTGAATGCGTACGTGCTGATGTGAATGATAGCGTAGGCTTCAAAACATAATAAACATCAGCGCGTACCCGGTAATATTAGTTTTGTTGTTGTAGTTTTATGAAACTGCTATGCAAGGGAAACTTTTATATTAAACTTAAATGAACATGACAGACATACTAGACTATAAAGCCGGCTGAGACGGGCATGTTAAACTTGTAAAAATTTGTAGTGCTGCTAAAATGTCGCCAATGAGTCATGCGTCAGATAGATCAAAAGTTTTAAGTTTCAGAATTATTTATTTCGTTTAATTAAGTCTTTTAAAACCATTTTGGAGTAGACTTCTAGGCTTGTATCAGTTACTAATATATCGTTGTACTTCTAACATTTTAATATTTCACTTGTAACAAAATATAAAACTTACAAAACGATATTGTTTATTGATATGTCTATGAATACCCGGCTGCGAAAACAAAAACTGTCAAAGTATCGTAATGTACGTGCTACGTGTAGATAGTCATGTTTGTTGTGGCCTGTACGCTCGCGAAGGTCGACGTAGGTAGGTCAGTTCGTTACGCCAGGCGGAAAATCAGGACCAGCAATGACCTTCTGTGACAATTCATGTTTACGATTTATTCCAGAGCCGAGTGGCCCCATCGCTGGGGTCATTCACAATGAGAAGATTATGCCGGCGTCCGCCCGTAGCCCCCGCCCGCATGCCACTAAAACATTCGGACCACAAATTATGTAGTATTTTATTTGGCTCCAAGTGCCGTCTAAATTTTCCTCCTCTGCTTCGAACTTCAGTAATACGTAGTGATATTGCTGCATTGCAGCCGAATTGGGAAGGGGCACACGGGGGGGGGGGTCACATGACACCACCTTAAAAGTGATAGCTGTACCGTCGCGTTTCATGCGACCTTCGAGCAGCCGATACTTTATTAGCGATGGGGGAGGAGTACCAACAAAGACTGTAAGAAGTATTCAAATACACACATGCATAAGTAATATATATGCGGATATTAATGGACGTCGGTAGTCACCAAATGGTTGCAATTCTTCGTATGTACATTGAGAGAAAAACAAACTTCCGTATTATTCGCCAATATTATTTCGAACTTCTTTAAAGAGCCACATATTGAACAGTGGCTACGTAGCTAACCGTCTCTTGCGCAGTTTTCACTTCGGAATGTTGGTTCTTAAGAAGTAACCTCCGGTTGCGGGATCGAACTGACACACAATATTCTTCGTCTTACGTGGTACACCAAACAAAATATGACCACTTTTGATAGCTAAAATTGATATCTTCCTGACATCAACAACAAAAATAGGTACTTCTAAATGATTTAAGTTTTTGCTCTACTATTTACGTTTTAATAATTGATTTACAAAAATACTTAGATACACAGCCAGCGTCTCGAAACCGTCTGTGTAAAAGATTTGCAATTGTCGTATTATGCACGTTATAAAAATGTCATTTTTATGCGGGTAAGGTTAATTTTGCAAAAAACATATGTTTAATATGTATCAGAACAAGTCCAGAGAGTCTGCTATGGAAGAACGACTGAAAACCATGCGCGTAAGGTTGACTTTGTAAAAAAAAAAATACGGTTCAGAGTGAAAACGTGTACCTTGTATTTTTGTACACAACGGTAAATTAATACATGTTTTTTTCTGACGTGTAACTAAATCACTACGACACTTTTATCAAGATAATTATCTACAGTGAAACCTTTCTTGTTTATGCTCATACTGATGTCTATTTAATGAACATTAATTACTTATTTCCTATAACATCGAATGTAATTTTTTTGGCGCACTACAGTTGTAGCTATGAACACAATCATCATTATTATCAGCCCTTATCTTTCCACTGCATGAACGATAAGACGACCGATCCTTTGCCACTCGCATCTATCCCGGTTCGGTTACTGCACGGAGATCGTCTTCCCTCCTGGTGAACGTTCGACCAACACTTCGTTTTCTGAAAACGCGGCCTCCACTCCAGAACATTAGTGGCCCATCTGCCATCTGATCTTCTGGGTGTGCGACCAATTGCCACTTCAGCGAGCTTATTCTCCGCGTGATATCGGTAACTTTAGTTCTCTGCCTTATGACTTCGATACGAATTCTGTCGGACAGAAAAACACCCAACAAACCACGTTCAAAAGCCCGTTGAGCTACCGCAAACTTGCGGACCAGTCCTAAATGAAGAGACCATGTTTGGGCCCGTAGGTCATCACGGGGAGAATGCACTTGTTGAAGACTGTTGTCGCGGTCGCGCCGAGTGATGGCGGTACCATCAATCGGATCGGCGACATGCAGCAGTGGCGCCCGTCCGAAACCTAATCTGCAATTGCGAATTCGCCTGCTCAGTGTGGCAATTACGAGCATCTACTTTCTATGGACGACAACAGCGGATTGAGCACAATAATGCCATTAAATCGAGCAAGAGGTAGTGCCATACTGCAGCCGAATTAGTATGGCACGACCGGGTGTACGTCTCACTCACATGTGATTCGTGAGTAGCCTCATTGCGGAGGGCAATGTATCTGCACATGCGGATGTTAATGGGCGTCGGTAGTCACTAAATTGTTTCGATTGTTCGTCTGTCCTCAAACAGTATAGAAAATGTATGTACCTTCACCATAAAGCAAGATGTTTAAACAAACTGTGCTTCGCTACTTCATTTCCGTATCAATTCCGTGTCGTATATTGTAAGAGGCAGTGTCATGCTGCATTGCAACGCAATTGAGCCGGCACGACCGGGGACGCACATGTCCACTAAGACCACCATCGCCATGTCACGACTGGCGGTGAATTTATCTCACTTGTTCCGTATCACCCTGTCTCACAGTATTTCCATAACCTCACGCACTAGGTAGTAGCCAAACGCAGTAGGCTGCAACGTAGTTGGCACTATATAGCTACTAAATTCGTTACTAAAGTCTGGCCAAGTGAGAGGCGACATGGCAAACAAAGGGTTCCCTACTATGTTATAATTCCTGTACCTCCGCGCAAGCAGAATAACACGATGACAACATAAACAAGTTAACAAAGTTATATTTGCGGGAGCCTGCATTATAAAACGAACTATGAATATATGTTTGTATTTGTTTATTCACTGATATAAATTAACAATTTTTCGCCCATTTCTTGTTACTAGTGAACGCATCCGTAAAACCATTTAATAAGTACATCATAAGACTAAATGTCGTACGTCATACTATGTGCCACAAATTGAGTACTATGTAACTTTTACATTATGAGTTTAAACTTTCATTTAATTAAAACAATAAAATCTAATGCATATTATATAAAAATATTAGCGTACAAACTCCCCTAAAGTTCAAAGTTTAAGCTGTTATAATGACTGCGGCAGCAGAAATATATATTTTCACGGATGGAATTATCTAAATATCTCACGGTTTTTGAGATGCTGCCTAGTGACAGAAATACGGAGAGCATAGTCTCATTAATAGTGTCCCGGTGGGTACGGAACCTTAAAAGAGGTATGACCACTGTAAATGTGTTTGACCGGTGTGTGCGTATGATGATAATGTGTCGGTAGGTTTCCTTATTTACACACTTGCACAGTACTCGTAGCTACTACTACAAGTAGAGTATGTGACTCTACTGTATTACTGAATTTTAGGGTTTCGTATTGTTTTCAAACGGGCCTGGCCCACCACTCGCTCCCACCACTGCCACTACTGTATCGCCACTATGATACCTCTGATATGATCGCAGGGAGCCTGCGGGAAAATGCTAAAACTTGAGCCGTGGCGAATTTTATGAGAAGAAAATAGACTAGAGTTGCGTAATTCAAATGAATAAACAGAACTAGATGGGTTTCGGTTCGGTTTTCGTTCCTGGTTCACTTCCGTCTGTACGTCTGTCTGGTAACTTGAACGGTATTACCCATTGACCTGAAATTTGGCAAGAACTGAGTAATTGTAACGAGCCCGCAAACTTAAGTTAGTAACTTTATAATAGTTGTTTTACCCATTGGTACGGGGCCCATGGCACACGCGTCCGATTTGTGCTTGGCTTCTTCTTAGATTTATTTTCATTTTTTTTAGTTCTCGTCATATTATAGACTAATTGCGCTAGCTTCGTGTAGTTACTGGCAGGCCAAGTAGTCTGATTGTGATAGCTCCTCACGCAGTTACTGGCAGGCGAAGTAGGCTGATTGTGCTAGCTTCATGTAGTGACTGGCAGGCGAAGTAAGCAGTTTGTGCTAGCTCCTAATATAGTTACTGGTAGGCGAAGTAGGCTGATTGTCCTAGGTCCTCATTTAGTTGAAAGTAGGCTGAGTACGCTAGCTTCATGTACTGGCATGTAATTAATCGTTATTATGGGTCAGTCAACAGTCCCGAACAGGACGTGGATAATCCATCCATTATTTTGTCAGTTACAGCACAGTGGCTTACGGCTCAACGCGCGACGCACGCTCGCCATAACAACGTAAACCGTGATTCGGCCTCTTTAGTGTTCCCTCCAACGCAAGGTATGAAAAAAACCATTCGAAGATATCCAGTGTCAAGTTTCTGCGAAGGAATCGCTCGCCGAAGAAATATAATGTACGCGTAAGTAAATCAAATAAGTTTACGAGTTTGTATTCCCAACGCTAACCAAGTGTCGGATAGTGACGATAAAAACGTGTCATTAAATACAAATAAATAATACGTGTCGATGTACGGACATTAAATTATCGTAATATTTCACTTCTATCACAATGTTTATTCTCCAACGCAAACCGCTACGACACGCCGTATTTGTTTTTTCGAAGCCTGCTTATTTTTTACGTATGTAATCAGTGTGCTTAGACATAACACCTACGACTGTGAAGATAAAGTAATTTAAATTAAATATTTAATTGTGTGATAGATCACATGATTATAAATTACAACTGGTTACTGGAGTGTTATTTAAACACTTACGACGAATGCGATAACCTTTATTATTTCCAACGATCAACGCAGGCATATTGTTCAAATATTTATTACATTATTCAAAAGAACGATTATGTATTCTCAATGGTATTTCTTGTATAATTTACAAGCCGAGACAAAGTTAAATAACACCAGAACCTGCGTGCTGTGTTGCACGCGAGGGCGTCGTGTCACGCTTTACACTGAGAGACGTCGGTTGTTACTCTACAATTATAGAGTTTGTTGTGATAACGTGATGTTAAAATCTGTAAAAAAAACGCCCCGTCAATTATTGTGAAAATACGATGAAGATGATTCAGTACCATCCATTGCTCGTTATAGGTGTATTTTTGCCTACAAGAAGGCTCTCCCTGCTTTTTGATTGATTGTAACTTAAGCCGCCATCAGAAGACGTATCGTCCCTTTTCGTTGACTCTAAAACTCTATCCTGTAGAAGTGACTTATTACCTACTGGCCCACCGGACATCTGTTCAGCCTACGTGATCATCCCACCACCAATTTAAAGAGCCTATTAATGTAGACTTGTTCTTTTCTTTGAAGCACTTTACGTATACATGATACACGTAAAGTGTACGAATTAATAGTAAATTAGAAACGAAAAATTGACCAATTGACTTCGTTACAAATCTCCTAAATTTCAGCATGGCTGTTTCTATGAAATGCTGAGTCATGACAAGTTTGGCCATAATCCAAAGTACTTAGTAGGTACAACAACACATCTTCGCGCCAGTTCCCTAATGGAGTAGGTAGATAGAACGGTGTGTCACGCAACACGATCCTTTAATACCTCCCTTGCATCATCGATATTCATGACTCTCTTCACACAAACACCGGCTGCTAAGGTTCTGGACACCTTTGGACAGTACCCAATGAATTAATTTTTCACGTGCCTACGTGTATTTACGAGGTACATAATATGTATATAAGTTTGTAGGTATGTACAAATGTTAAGGTGACATTTAATAAGGAAAAAGTAAGTAGAAATGTTAAGGTTCTAAAGGCTTAGCTTATTATTATACATCTTGTTCTGGCAATGGAGAGGTGGGACGATAGCGGAAGAAGAATCGACGTTTTTAAAATGTTTGTTTCTATGTTGTAACAAACGACGCCCATAATCATCACCATAATAGTTATGCAAATGCGCTGTCTTCCTTCCCTCTCCAATGGGCCACCGGCTAGTCACAAACCTTACGAAACACGACACTGACACTTTGTGTGTGCGAAGTCCCCTCCCCAGTCGTACCGGCCCTATTCCGTTGCAATACAGCATGGCACTATCTCATACTAGAAACCCTTAACTGGTAGCAGCATCAGGTGCTGCAACCTTGCTATTACTGTACTTACGAATTGCTACAAGCACATCTGCTCGTAATATGTGTACAGTGTTATTAGTCCTGATCCAGACAACAGACCGCAATAAATTTACTGCCATGAGAGAAAGCATACACTGGCTTATAAAATACACGAGCATACACTGGCTTATAAAATATACGAGCACAAATCTATCAGTGCGAATTATGTTTTATCCAAATCTAAGGATTTGGATAAAAAATAAGTTTTTTATAACAATTATTCATTCATTCGTGTTCGTGTGTAACGCGTTTTACCAAACTCACCTTTTGATGTTATCTTAGTTTTTAAACTAAGTATTAACATTGTTTTACGTGAGCGTACCGGCAGCATCTTTTAGTTCAAGGCTCGCTTCGATTCAGAAACGCAACTGGGATGTTGAAAACTATTACTTCAATCATTCATTAAAGGAAAGTGTTTGAAAAAACGGCGGACTAAACAGCCTCGTTCTTAATGAAAATTATTTATTCATTGACTTATAATTAAGTGCGAGACGAGGTGGTGCTGCATAAGTTTACGACAGTTCTATGACATGAGCGGATAGTGATTTTTTTCTATCGGACCTGAACTTATGTGGCTGAAATAAGCCCAATACTTCATTGTTCAGGACTGGAAGGGAGAACAATTACTCTCTCTATAGGAGGCTTGATAGAAGAGTTTTAACAGTCACTTTAACTATTGTTATAATGGTCATCATGAAGGACCTCGGGGCTCTCCACGCTTGATACTGCCGGCCGGGTATCTGATTATTTTGTTTGTCTATCTGATATATCTGTGACTCATTCTTCTCGCCCACCACTACAGTTTAGAGTCTAGTGTTACTCAGGGAAATTATCGAAGTCTTTTTTACAAGATCCACCATTTAATAGTAAGCTAGTTAGATTTCTTTTTGTTGGAACGCACTTACACGCCTTAGGCGGTGGTGTGTGTAGCGAGCCCCACGGCTCTTGGCACATTATAGTGCGGAATACTCACAAAAACCACCGCGAGTGCCGCCAGTGAGGTGAGGCTGAGGTGCCCCGGAACAACGAATCATCAGGGCACCTCAACGGCTAGTCAACCCCGTAATGGACCGACGCCGCCTCCACAGAAAGGTTGCCCCGCACCACAGTACAATCCACTCAACATTGAGACATTGCAATGTTGTGAGGTTTCTATCTTCGCCCCGTATTCCGTATGCAAGAGCGCCACCTCCTCCTGCTTTTTACTCCCCTCTTCTTACAAAAGGGACATAAACAGCAGCCCCCTCCGTTCAATTGGCTTCTCCTAAGTTGTCTGGGTTCACACCAGGCTACTGAGTCCCATCGCCACGACAAGGCTTGAACCGTGGCGATATTCGTTAATTTAATTAAATGTAAATTTAACACATTTAGTCTTTGTACTATTTAGTGTTGGGTAATCTATAAACATCATTGACACAAATTGCATAAACCTATATTAGTATCGGAAGCCTAAAAAAGAAAGGGATCCCTAAGCATTTATAGGATCACATTGTTGTCTGTCTCTCTGTATGTACCTGTCAAAAAACCTAAACATTTAAGCACCCGACGAAAGTATAATGCATACAAAGCGAAAATCCGAAACCTGGTTTTTTATGAGATATTTTTTTGAGATAACGAGATATGAGATTATAACCAAAGGAACAGGTGATAATGACTAACGCCGTCCATTTACGCGTTGCCGGCCTTTAAGGAATAGGTATGCTTTTTTCTTGAAGACCTCTAAGTCGTATCGGAAATACCGAGGGAGGCAGCTGGTTCCACAGTACAGTTGTGCGCGGTAAGAAGTGGCATTTAAACCGCACTGTTGTGGGTTTACGGTAGTTCATAGTCATTTGTTAAATTTAAAAGCGAGGCTCTTGTTTGTACAGCTCTTGTTATTCTGTTCCTCTCCTCCAAACAGATACAACACCACAGCCGCGGTGCAGGTACACTGCGCCGCGCCCGAGGGGTTCGGGTGCGGACTATACGATTCAATCCACAATCACCTCATCGTGACAGACAACAGTGCACAGGTTCCACTCCGAATAGTCAAAGCGACAATTTTAGTGCAGTCTTAGGAGAACCGCCGTATCAGTTAGGCTAACCACGACGACAACGCCCGAGTCTTACCTGCCCGTGTTGGAAGGGAGGTGGGACTATTCCCCCAGTCATAATAGCTCAACGAGCGCTTCCGGCCTCCTCGTCAATGCCAAACCAACTGCTGCTGCTGCTCGTGAGCTGCCTCGTTAGAGAGAGTATAATAATAGTTATTTTAGCTAATCTTAAACAACTACCGGGATCATCCCATCTGCGGACAAGGAGGGGGGTGTAACCCCGTGTCGACCACAATCTCACATAGACCGTCGCCCTACGTGTCTCATAGCAACCGCTGACGCTACACTGGACACTTCCGTCAGCATGGAGCAGTCAAAGATGAACCATTTCTGTCATTGAAAAAAAAAAACAATTACAAACTTAAATTTGTAGTTCGTTTTACGAAATGAGTGCTTACGCAAATGTTCGGTATTTCAAGTTGTCGTGGATGTACATCCAGTTACTACGGAACCCTGACCACTCACACTTGGTTATTTAGTTCAATGCACTACGCGGAGGAGGTATTTTTATTTCCACTTTTACACATTATGACTTCTTGTGTTTCTTATCAAAGTATGTGGGCTATAAAATTTGTATGCATTCTAACTGGTAACAGTAATGCAAATTATGTTAGATAATATGTTGGTGCTTGGATAGGTTTTTGTATGAGGTAGTGCCATGCTGCGTTGCAGCCGAATTGGGCCGGAAAAACCGGGGGTTGTCTTGCTGACATGACACCGCCGTAAAGAGAGAGTTTTATGCGGCTTCTGAGTAGCCGGTGGCCTATTAGTGGAAAGGAGAAAAGGTGGGCATAAGCATGACATTTATGCGGATCTCCATGTGCGTCGGTAGTCGTCAAAAGGTTCTGAATGCTCGTTTGCTCCCCTACACTATCACTAACAGGTACTTACCCACTTGTATGTTGATTATACAATGCTATATGGTTAAAACATATGACAACTAAGGTGAGCACGTTTGTACCTAAATTAAAAACACGAGGATGTTTGGACCACATAACCGAAGTAAAATTACTTTATACGAAATGTAACTAGCTATGAGAGAAAGTGACAAGGCAATGTGGGCTGTAGGATTGGGGGACAAGCGAGCAAAGATAGTCTTTTTACGTATATCGGCGCCCATAGATGTCTGCATAATTGTCATGCTGATGTGTTGTCCTGCTGGCCTCCGCCACCGGCTACCAAACGTAACAGCGTAGGTGCCTGTCTGTCTACAATGACGAGGGGTACCTTCCCGGTCGTGCCGGCTTAATCCGTCTGCAATGCAGCATGGCACTACCTTACGAAAAACTCGCCAGGTCGCCCGCAACATTTTTATCACCGAAACGAATATACGAAACATATCCCTCCCCTTCTATCTTCACTAACTTATATCTTCCTCGCAGCTTCAGTTGGCACTACTTTTGTAACGCTCTCGTCACGCATCCACCAGCTTACTCCCCTAGTCTTATATGCGTAAAGAAGTTCAAAAATATTAATATAGTCACTTCAATAATATTCCTCTTGTAGCATGTATGTATGTTCGCGACCTGTGTCCTGAACATTAAACGTAATATAACCTTGTCTTGCCATAAATGTTGTAAAAAAGAAAAAAAATTTGCAAATAACATTGATTTCTTTTACAATGTATTAGTTTAATAGATACGTATAAAACAATTAAAAATATAAAAAGGCATATGCGAAGTGGTCCCCATTGGCTGCAATAAAGCCCTTTAAACGTTGAGGCCAGTCATCAATAGAAGCACGCACTCTTTCCATGGGGAAATTCTTCACTGCCAATCGTATGGATTGTTTTAAGGACTCCAAATTATCATGGCGTTTAGAGCAAGCTGTGCTCTCTAGAACTGACCATAAAACACAACCTAGCCGATTAAGACCGGTACAAGACGTCTTCAGCTCTGATGAAGTCCGACACGTTTGCCTCCAAGCAAGACTGCATGAACCGAGCTTTAAGTCCCGGCGCCGAGCTGGAAGGATCATACTCGGTTATTGAATATGGTGTCATTAAGGGGCCTAACTACCTTCTCAAGAATGGTAACTTAATATACTTGAACCCAAGTTTCGATACCTTTTTACAAAAGTCTCTGGCCCAGTTACTTCTTCATAGCTAACACCCTAGCAAATCATCACTCAAGTGGGATAATGCCCACGTTGCACTCTGTCGACTAATTGAGAAGCTTCCTTAGAGATTTGAGTCTGTATTTGTAAAAAATTTCTCACACGTAAAATATTTTTTTTACTGTGACCGCCCTCTGCGTAACCCTTCAGTAGCTGTTTCGATTCTACCACCCTACTCATCTTTAATTTGTCAGTTAAGAAATGACCAGTGCGTCTCTTATAGGCTGCAAGTCCTAAGTCATCACTTAAAATACTAGTGCTATCTTCATTTCCCGAGATTAAATCTTTTGCTTTCGGACAGGATTTCTTGGAATTCTTTCCTTTACTGCATTGATTACGACAAGTATGCTGAGTGAGTTCAGAGGCAACAATAACCTCTATGTGGATATTTATGGGCGTCGGTAGTCACAATGGCTCCGACTGATCGTTCGGCCTCTTATACTTTAAAAAAGAATAGTCGCGCAATGGCGTCGATGCCACTAAATCCAATTACCCATTGCGAGTGTCGACCCGCCTGTTTAGCCGAGTGGCAATTCAGATAAAATTGCTCTCAATTGAATACCGACGCTTGGTTTTACGCTGAGGCGTCACGTTTTTTACGGAAGAGGTAGCGAGCCGACAGGAGGTACCTCTTGCGCTCATACGCTTGCTAACACAGCACAGCGTTAGTATTGGATATGCTTCGCAGTTCGTGATGCTTATGAGTCTGATGAACAAGGCTTACCTATCTGTTTATCTTATGAGTCTGATGAACAAGGCTTACCCATCTGTTTATCTTATCAGTCTGATGAACAAGGCTTACCCATCTCTTTATCTTATGAGTCTGATGAACAAGGCTTACCCATTTGTTTATCTTATGAGTCTGATGAACAAGGCTTACCCATCTATTTATCTTATGAGTCTGATGAACAAGGCTTACCCATCTGTATATCCTCAACTTGTGTGGGATAGTGTTTATAGCGGATTTGGACAGTTATATAGTGATTAAGTAGAGTTTCATCGAACTCCACGTATTAGGAGGTAGAAGCAGAAAAACAAACGAACATGCTTTTCCGTTTGCTCAAAAAAAAAGTAAAATAAAGATAAAATATTTTGATGTCTAAATATTTAAGCAAGATTTGTCTGTGTCAAGAGACGCTCTTCCTTACATGTTAAGAAGATTTACAAAATGAAAACAACAGGTACTTGTGTGTATGTGTGTGTATTAGTTTGATGGTTTGATGATACAAATCAACGTCGTCATCAAAACAGGCTTGGCATCCAACTACAAAAAAAAAAAACTGGCAGGTACGGCACTGTACTGGTAAAGAACTACTTATCACGAACTGTGCGAAACGTGCCGTTGTGTATCGCGGATAAAGAGAAAAGCTTTAATGAATTTACTTTCACTCTATACCAAACAGCAATTAAAGAATTTAAAAAATAAATAGCCTAGAATATTCTGCAAACAATTCCGCGTACGGTGATCAGGTCATAGCATCGGCTTCATCATAAGGAAGGTATTTAGTTTTTAAACAAAGAGGCTACGCGTTTAATGATCGTGATATTATCACCTAATGAGCTGCGTATGAGTTATTTTTATAAGGATTTCACGAAATCTGCTAAAATTTCATTGATTTACAAAATATTAATTTTAAATTAAAAAATATTAATATTAATTTCGGCCTCGTAAAAATTGCACGTTACAATGACAAAAAATTAAATTTATGACTCAACAAAATTTGTCGGGGAAGCTGGTTGTCATTAATTTCTGTAGTTATATAAGGATTAACTTTGATATTTTTTAAAAAATTTGATTACATTATGGACGTTTTCATAATCATCAAAAAGTTTCAGAAAATGTTCTATAATCTACGTTCATCACAGATAATGTAGGATTCTAATGATAAGACGTATTCAAATGGGTCTAGTAGCTTCAGAGCCTATTCAATGCAAACAAACAAACAAGCAGTTGATTCCAAATATAATTTATAAGACGTTTATTTTTTTATAAGACGTTAATTTTTTATGATGTTTTTCGTAACGGACTGCGCAGTCCGTTACGAAAAACATCATAAAAAATTACTCTCACATTTCCCTCACCCGCCAAAAGAAATATAACTTCAAAAATATAAACGGGCCATTACAAAGGCATTCGATATAAAAAAACGTACATCAACAAATATATGATGCGTAGTGAGTACAGTTGCGTGACCGAGCACCGAGCGCGGACCGGATGTAACGATGATGGCCAAAATCGCCCGCCGACTCACCAGCCGGAACACTTTATACTGTCGTTATTGATAAATTGCCACGTCAAATTGCTACTGCTCAATCCGTCTCGAGTGCAGCCTCGTACAAGTAAAACACCTCGCTATTGCTAACAATGTCACACTGTCACTAAACATAGAGTGAGATATGACCATAGAGATAATATAGATGAACTAACATTGTGTTAGATATAATCTAATGTTATATTATGGAAATATAATTTAATAGAAGGGTTGCTGTAGGCGCTGTCCGTGTTGGGGAATATAAAAAAGAGAAACGAATTAAAAAAGTGATAAAGAAAGTGTACTACATTTCCTGGCTGGATTCCCTTCTCTATTAACATTACCTCTACGGTAATAATACTTGTTTGATTCCTTTGCTTAATTGAATTTTTTTTTCATATTTTTCACATTTAAGCATATAGATAATAGGTACATATAGACAAGGGATGCCATGTGCGACGCCATATGTGGGCCCACTGGCCGTCTTGGTGAATGGAGAAGGAATGTGAGAAATCAGTATTCTCCTTGTCTATCTCATTTCGCATACACATTCCGCAGGGAAATTACAATGAAAAAAGTGGGACAGAGAATGTATTATAAAGCTGTCCCTATATATTGACTTAGACTTCCGCATTCTCGACTGAGTTCCGCACGAAACTGTTTTGTTAAGATTCTACTTTTTTTGAACTGATTGTGTAGAGCTTCGTTGGTCTAATGGTTAGCGCATCCGACTTCCATTCGTGTGGTCCAGGTACGAGCCCCGTTACGTAAACACTATATCTCTAATTTGACAACATTCTCTGATTACTTTCACGACGAAGACAGGATACGACCTAACCTAGAATTTGGCCTGGTTTCCCTTCTAGGCAGCAACGATCAGATAGAATTCGGTCTGTATCAAACTGAGCCCTCGCCAGATCCCCTAGATTAAGCAGCCAACCTCGATATCTTCCGATACAAACGGGTCAAGGCAAGGACGAAGATATTAATATTGCTTGGCTAAAATAAATACTTGTAATGGATATCATTAAGTAATTACGAAATAAATGAAACCGAACGAAGAAATCTGAACTCGCGTCACAGATGTTTCGTATATTGCTCCAGGAATGCAAGAGATAGAGAGAGACCGGTGCGAGCACAAATTTTCTTTCTGTCTTTCTCTGGCTGGCTATGCAGTTATGTTAAGTTAAGCTAAAGGAAGTTTTAATTTGACCGCGTGGCGATACTCGATGTTATACCGTGGTCATGGACGTTATGGGTTATAACGTCGATGACCATAGCCATAGGTTTGAAGGGGAATTTAATTTTTTTATGTTCTTTCTGACTACATTAGATATATTATGTTAAAAACTTAGCCCAGAAGAACTTACTCATTTTGAACACATAACACTGTCCTTATTTTGTTATTTTCATAGCTCACGTGATGTGTACTCACATGGAATATATCGTTTTTAAGTCTTCAAATAAGAGTAATTATATTGTATGTTAAGTTAGCCAATGTATTGTATTTTTACAAATAGATTCAAAATAAATTACAGCCCATGAACCAGGCTAGCAGATGATTGCTATTTCAATTTTTAATTGAACACAAAGAATTTTTTTTAAAGATTAACATGATTTTTTTTTAAATTTTTACATGATCTATGTACATACATGTGTGTATATAAAAACGAAATACCACTTTCGGATTAATCACAAAACCTTACAAAGCGAATGTTAGTCATGACAATAAAAAAAAACAATATTGATGTCTTAAGTTTACGCGAATGTTAGATGTTATAAAAAAAACAAATTATTTCGGATAAATATAATAGTTTTACCATATATGGTAAAACTGGTTTCAGAGGATAGAGGATGTACAGCAATCATGGTCAAGGGTGGACTGAGATGACAGATGTCCAGAAGTCACAAGTTATTAAAAAGTACCCCAAGCAATTTAATTATAAAGCAGTAATGATAACACTGCGTATACTTAGGACAGCAATACTATTAATTAAATTGTTACTGAAAATTACATCAAATTAAAGGCCCCTATATAGAATTAGCTACAGGCTTCGCGCTAGCTTAACCCGGCACTGCTTGTGGCGAGCCATTCGGGTCGGTATTAGTGTCGGCTATTGTATATCGGCCATAGTAGGGCCCATTGTTCGCCGGATGGCAACGAATTGGAGCAATCTGTTCATCATATCCTTTGGGAATGTTGAGCTTGGATGTAGACGGTGTTAATGATCTTCGATGTTTGATGTCGATAGTAAAGAACTGTATCAGTTCTGACACGCGACTGGAGAAAGAACGTTATTTTGAATTTAAAAGTGAGTTAAGCGTTACGCTGACATCTCGATTGCTGTTTCACACGATTCCAGTCTCCATATATTTTTGCGCTGTTATTGAATAAACTCCAACTATATAAAAATGGTCATCGATAATTGAAATAAAATATAAGTTATGCATCTGTGACGATACAGTAAAGAAATACGCGTGTGCGTGTACAGTTTAGTTAAGAATACACGACCGAAGAAAACTTCGTCACATCAATTGGGGGAAAGGCGAAGAGGAGGGCGACCCATCAACATGATGACAATAATGCATGATGTCTATGAGCGTCGGTGCTCGTCGATATATTCTATAAAAAAGTTCCATTTCGAAAAAGAGAAGGATTACATGTGCTCGCAAATTTCTCTGTCGTTCACAGTAAGAAACGTATCTCCCCTTTTCACTCTTCAGTATAAATATAAAACTCTTTCAATGCTCATTTTGCTTTCATACGAAACAATAAAATTGTTTAAAATTACATTTCATAAAAAGCTGATATTTATGAAATAGAAAAATCTCCAGTATTAATCATTATTGTGATTTTGGGTATGTTATAATATTTATTTATTTCATTATTATGTATTGCGCACGTTCAGAAGAAGTCGCGCCTAATAGAGCCGTCTGCAATGGTTTTTAGACTTTTTTTTATGTCAATCATACTTAAAGTACATACCTAATTATAATCAGGGGCTATTTAAAAACAGGCACACAATTATAACAGAAGAATACTATTCGGGGGTTCTTTGTGAGAGCACGTTGGGGAGAGAGTACCAGATCAGATGGACTTACTTACAAATATGAATAAAAATAAGTACAATGAAACTTCTGCTTATAACAAATATCATTAAAAAAAACTGTTTTTTATATTTTTTGTTGCCAATACTTTTTTCCATCGTCATCGATAATAATGGTCGTGTGCGGGCTGTTGATGATATAACATTGACGATGAATAAGACATCACCAAACAGTAGCTGATAAACATCTATTTCGAAACTGTCAAGTGAGCATCTCCTTATCACCTGTGTGTCTTGCTGCGCAAACAGCTTCGAGCACAACTGTAATGTAAATGTTTACGATGTTTTCGTATCTGCACATTGCTCCTTAACATATCATCATCGTTCATCATTATCAGCCCTTATCGATCCCCTGCTGGACATAGGCCTCTTTCAATGAACACCGAGAGGGCCGATCCCCTTCCACTCGCATCTATTCCGGGCCGGGTTTTGCACGGAGCTCGTCTCGTCGAAGAACTGTTGAGGCGGGAGCAATAGCCGCCAACCAGTGATAGGTCTATTCCAAGAGAAAAAAAAAAGACTAAACTGTCTTTATTTATTCGGACGTAAACTAATGCTCTGTAAGCTCAGAGAAACCCACACAGAGAAACGCAGCTTTATCGAATTGCTATGATTGCTCATCGGGCGGCGGAACCAGGTTAGGGTTCGAAAGAGGGACCAGGTCCCTTTTCTTTTTATCATGACCAGCGAGACTGCGGTTGCCTCGTCTCCCGACTGTGACGTTGGAAGCGGCTCGCGCATGGTAGCTAGAATGACCTCGGCTGTGATGTGAAACAAGGGCTCATGGAGAGGACCATGCTCGAGGAGGTTGAAATGTCTCTGAATGAATGATATGACTTGAATAAAGAAGTCAGGAATTGCTTTATTAAAATTAGAGCATTATATAGGAATTATCTACTACGTGATTAGATAGATAAAGAAGAAAATGCAACGTATGTGTGGTGCGTATGTTTTAAGTGTTTAGTTCATTAAAATTAACGGACAATGACTTTGTGTTTTTTACGTTATAAACTCACGCGGCTGCCTGTATATTTTTTTCGTACGCTTTGTTTCGCCGGACTACTCGAATACTATCGAATCTTTATCGTAGTTTATATGATCCCAATATCCCCGTCTCATCATCATCACTATCAGCCCTTATCCGTCCACTGCTGGACATAAGTCTCCTTCAATGAACGCCACGACGACCGATCGCAAGCTACTCGCATCCATCCCGGATCGGCCACTGCACGGAGATTGTCTTTCCGCCTGGTGAACGGTCAACCAACACTTCGTTTTCCTAAACGCTACCTCCACTCCAGAACCTTACTAGCCCATGTGTTCTTCTGAGTGTGGGACCATCCCATTGCCACTTCAACGAGCTTACTCGTTCATCTGAAGGAAAAATTTAAATTTCGTTCTGCAGCTTACAAAGAGTCTCGTTCCTCAGATAATTTACGCTTGTATTTACCTCCACATCACAGTAAATATTATAATCTTTCACTTACAGTGAGGGATATCACACTGCGGAGTACCCTACCTCCAGCTATTAAACGTGATAAAGAACTAAATACTTTTAAGAATTTAGTTAAGTCTCACTACATGAATATGGAGTGCTGACGTTAATCATTCTCGGTACATTGGTTGCTATTTCTGTACGATTAGTCAACTTTTACAATATAATTACTTTTCAATATCGTTATTGTAACATATTATTTACTTACTTATTGTGTTTGTTGGTACCACAAACATTAGATGTTTCTTTTTTATATACATATAATTGTTTTCTTTTTTTTTTCTTTGCCTCGCTTGTCTATTGTCCAGCCTTGTTAAGACTTCTTCTTGCATGCACACAGAGGTTGCCTGGGTGATATTGCTCTGCAAGCAATAGGACCGCCTTTTGTGCACATGAATGTTACATTTAAGATTGTCTGTATTATTGTTTGTTTGTACTGTATATTTTTATGTGCACAATAAAGTAGATAACATTAATTTATTGTATGCGTACAATTCTTAATAGGTACATAATAAACTATGAAATATACTGCCGTGACGATATCTGCGTTGTTTAGGCCGTGATTGTTGATGATGATGACACTTAGTTTATTCTTTAGTCTGTTTGATCCAGGACTATTCCAATCAACACCAAGATTAAGTACATCGCGATCGAACCCCGAACCTCGCTGATATGCAATGCCCCGCGGGCTTCCCGCTTTAGCACGGTATTCTCAGTAGGGTCAACTATCGCAATGTAACTATCGCAATGTGGGTTGTGACGTCACGAGCGCCATGCGCGGAGTTAACCCGATCGGTAAACTCGTAATACGCGTCTAAAAGAGGCAGAGAACTAAAGTTTCCGATATCACGCCAAGAATAAGGTCACTGCAATGGCAATGAGCTGGTCACACACACGGAAGATCAGATGGCAGATGGGCCACTAAGGTTCTGGAGTGGAGGCCGCGTTTAAGAAAACGAAGTGTTGGTCCACCGTTCACCAGGTAGGGAGAGGATCTCCGTGCAGTAGCCGGTCCGGGATGGATGCGAGTACCAGGAGATTGGCCGTCTTGGCGTTCATTGAAAGAAACGTATGTCTAGCAGTGGACCGATAAGGGCTGATAATGATGATGAAAATGTATAGCTGTGAGTGTGTACGTACTACACTGTTGTGCGCGTCGGCCGATCTCTGGTCACTCTCTCGAACTCGAACCGGCTGCTACGGTTAGTCTCTGTTCCGTCTTCGCAGTCTACACTCACAATATCATCGAAGCACCCCAGACAAGTATTTAATGTACATCAACCGTTACTTGCGTACTAATTGTATTTTTAGCCCACTTAAGCGGTCGTGAAATCACTCACGTCATTTCTTTAGATCCCATTATTTGCAAGTAAAACTCAGCCACAGTAAGCATATATTGTAGTCTAACAATGGACTGGTTTAAGCTGATGATGATCGGATGGAGAGTGAATAAAGAAAAGAAAGTTGATAAGGATTTTATTTTACCAGGTGGATTGAAAAGTACACGGAGCAAAGCGAGTGGCATGCCGCCATTGAGTACCTCCATAAGAAGGGGCTATCACCGAAAACAATCCATGAACATATAATCAGTACTTTATGAGATTCTGCTCTGTCTTATTCATCCGCCAAAAAATGGATAGCAGAATTCAAGCGTGGTGGAGAGTGTGAAAGATGAACCCCGCTCTGGAAGGCCTTCGACGTCCACTACTGACGAAAATATTAAAAAGTACTTAATTTAATTATGGGAGACCGCAGATTAATAATTAGAGAGATAACCGTGGTTAAGGACACCCCTTATGAACGTATTCAAAAAACCATAGTCAACGAATTTGGTTTCCACATATATGACAATTTCCTCTATATATTCATTATTATATTATATGCAATTTATAATCCTTTATATATATATATATATATAAAGGATTATAAATTGGAATAATTGGAATATATATATATATAATTATATAGGTCAATTTTGATCTTTGAAATCTATGAATTTATCGTGATTCCTAATTTTCGCTCAAGGATTATTCACACAACATGTGACAACTTCATTTATTTTTTACTTCGCTCCACAAATTTTGTCTAAATGTGATCGGAGTCTATCCAGTTCAAGTTCCTGATAACTTTTTCTCACAATCAATAGTTTTTTGACTTGATGATGAAGTTTATGCAAAAAAAACACATTTACACTAAATTTTATACTAGAGTTAAATCGCTACGAATTTAAAATTGTCTGATTTTTTGTCGCTTTCTGTTATTTTTAATAGCATGTGTTGCCTCCTCTAGCTCTTACCACCGCCTGCATTTGGTCTGGCATGCTTTGGATGACGTTCTTGATATCGATTTGTGATAAGTCGCGCCAGGCAGTTGGTGCAGCATCTCGAAGCTGGTTAAGGGTTTGTGGTGGGTTCGATGACGACTTTATTGCTCGTTTCAACCCATCCCATACGTGTTCTATGATTTAAGTCCGGGCTCATCCCATACGTGTTCTATGATTTAAGTCCGGGCTCATCCCATACGTGTTCTATGATTTAAGTCCGGGCTTTGAGCTGGCCATTGCAATTTTTGAACACCAACCTCTTGGAGGTACTCATTTACGATATGAGCGACGGGCCTTGTCATGCATTAAAATGAATTGGTCATAACCAATAAATTCTACGAAGGGCACAACATGATCTTGAAGAATTTCCTCGACGTGTCGCGTTGTATTTAAGGCGCTATTGACGATGACTAATTCCGTACAAGCATCAGAACTCCCGCCACCCCATACCATTATAGGGCCTCCCCCAAAACTGACCGTCGGAGTGGTTGTCATTGCCAAATACCGTTCCCCTTTCCTTCTCCAGACCCGTTGTCGACCATCAGGCTCATTTAAAGCAATCCTGCACTCGTGTGTGAACAAATCCCTTGCCCATTGCTCAGGAGTCCAGTTAGCGTGTTCGCGGGCAAAGTGAAGTCGAGCTACTCTGTGCTGAGGACCACGGGCTGGTCTTCTTGCTCTCAAATTAACTTCCTCCACACGTCTTCTCACCGTACGCTCGCTAACATTCACACCTCTGGATATTTGAAGCCGCTGAAGGATCTCGACTGCGGTCAGGAAGCGATTTCTTAAAATCTCTAACACAATAAAGCGGTCGTCACGAGCAGATGTGCATCGAACATCGCCACTACCTAGTCTACGGGTGTAGCGGCCAGTCTCTTGATATTTAGTACATATTGCATCGAAGAACGCGGCACATTTAGGACAATAGCCACTTCACGATGAGTCGAACCTTGTTCGACTAATGTCACTACTTGTGCTATCCGACTTGGTGACGAAGGCATTTTTATGGATCCTATAGGGTCTTTAGGTGTTTATTCACCACAATAACAACAAGTCTTTGTTGTCAAATAAAAACTTAAAAATTTCAGAGCACAATTAAAAACTTCGACTTGGTCGGATAAATGACACGATTTAACTAAACTTAAAAACAGAACAAAATGCACTTCAAATGATTGAATTACCCTCCTGAGTATAACGTAAACATTTTTTCTAGCCACCTACATGATATGAACAAAGTTAGACACCCTTAAAAACATGTTATCGCATGTTTTGAGTTTGGCCAAGATTCAGTGCCGCTAAAGTGTAGTAACAATAATGTTACATTAAGGACTTTTATTAAATGGCGCCATCTTGATATAACATTGTTAACTTATGTTAAAATGTGTAATATTTATTTTATGCACGTAATATATAAATTACAATTCATATTTTATTTGAAATGAAATTAATATATTTTTCTATATTTAATGTATTTAATTACAATACTCGTACAAAATCACACCTGACAATGACATCATCCTTTCACCCGAATCAGTTCGGTTATTTTTTCGGGAAAGAATTAGAAATATACAAACTTTCGCATTTATAATAGAACGATCTAATGTGCTAATAAGACGTAATGTTTAGCACCAAAATTAGCCCCGTGAAAAAGAATGTTATATTATTGATCACAAGTAATGACTAACAGAGTAACGTGGTTTTTATCTGCAGTCAACATTATCAATCACTGACGCCTGCTGAACGTTTCCATTCATATCTTGACGCCTGACGCCTAGTTTGCGACGTAACAAAATAAGCACGCCATCTTGTTACTTGTAATCCCAAATATTACTAATTAATTAATAATTATTATAAAGAGGTAAAGTTAATTTTTTTTTTGTTTGTGGGTTGTAATCTTAGAAAATACTGAAATATAATCATTGTCATCGTTCCCTATCAAAAAGCCATACTATGCAGGAAGTGAATATCACATAGCCCATGTTTTATTACTAGCTGTGCCCCACCATTTTACCCGCGTTAAATGAATCCCCAGTGAACTAATTATCACCTATCAAAGTCGATCTTCGACGTATAGTCGTGTATAAGTCGAAGTTGGATTGTCTAAACCGCTGTATTTCATTACGGCTAGCCATTTTCAAAAACAGGGCCGTTTTGTTTTGTGGCGGCAAAGTGGTTAGCCGTAATGTTATACGGCGATTTGTACAAAACGACTACGACACACACACAATTTAGTACGTATACCATTTGTTTTATTCAATACCTTATTTTTAGGGAACGGTAGCCTAAAGACAAAAAACGGAATACCTCTAATTATTTCATGTGCGTCCGTATGTCACAGATATTTTACTCGTACACTCTGGGTAAGATACTGTCATTTGCAATGGATGGTTGAAATTTGGGAGGTAAATGTATTTTATGAATTGATACAAAATGTTGTCGTACAAATTTGAAAAAGTAAATTGTGTCCCCCGCCCCCTCTATCTTGTGAAGTGGAGGGAAAAAAATATCAAACGAAAATTGGTTCGAATAGAACCGTTTGTTACTTTAAGAGATGCTTATGGGTTTTTTTGTTGTTACGGGTCACTCCAAAGGCAAATTCGACTCGCTATTGACATGTTGTATTATGTACATACTATTTAATGTAATCTTTTTATTGAACTTCATTAATAAAGTCTCAATCGAACCCACATGTAGTTTATATTAAGTTCTAGATGTAGTTTACAGCTAATGCTTGAAGATACAAGCTTAGGGAAAACAACGATAATATATTTTTGTGATTAATATTTTTTAATCATCAGCGCCTCCCATTTATCATTTCCATTCCGTCATCAGCTTTCTTTTTATTGTGTAATGACTAATTATCGGAACCTTTCGATCACCACCACGCCCATAGACATCCGCATTATCATGTGAATGCGTTGTCCTCATTTCCTCCCCTCCTCTGTTCCACCCAACCAGCTACACACAAACCGCACAAAACGCGACAACCATCACTCTACGGCCGTGTCATGTGAGCATGAGTTCCCCAGTCGTGTCAGCACAATTCGGAAACAAGGAAACGTAAAAGTGTACTTCCCTGATTAAACTACTTCCCATATTACAAGAGTGTCTTCTATATTAAATGTCTGACCGCGCCTACGTGACGCGATAATAGTTTGATAAATATATAATAATTATTAAATATTGCCATAGTTTGTCACGTGCATTAGTGTTTTATCAATGTTATTTATTTATTTCATATTTAGGAGGAACAAAGGCGAAATAAGAAAATTATAGATACTGAAATCTTAATTTCATACGACCTTTAGAAATAGTTTTTTTACATAAAAGTAACAGAAATTTATGTACTGTATACAGGCTTATCTAAAGCTCAGGTTAGGTAGGTAAAGTTAGGTAGATAGAACATTTTTTTCATTCATTATCAGTCCTTATCGGTCCACTGCTGGACATAGGCCTCTATCAATGAACGCCAAGACGACCGATCTCCTGCTACTCGCATCCATCCCGGACCGGCTACTGCACGGAGATCATCTCCCTACCGGTGTATGTTGGTGTCCGGTGAACGGTCGACCAACACTTCGTTTCCTTAAACGCGGCCTCCACTCCAGAACCTTAGTGGCCCATCAGCCATCTGGCAGATGGTAGAACAATATTATTATAAAAAGTTTCACACAGACTTACAGGCTAATTTATAAGGAAAGTCAACTATAACTAAGTCACTAACTAGTTTACTCACTTGCTTTATCTACTGAATGTTAGAAAAAGAGCATAACCAGCTATACAAATTGAGGAGAAGAAAAGGAGGGCACCGCATACGCATAACTATTATGAAGATGTTTTGAGTAAAAAAAAAGACATGCAGTTACTCAGAGAGGCAATGCAGATATGGCACCTCTGCGTCGTATCCAAAAAAAATGTTTGTCCCCGTATACCATAAAAACGGCAGAGCAGATATTGTATATTCATCATTTGAGCGAGAGGTACATTATCATATCTTGACACTACCTCTTGCTACCTCTTGTCACGGAGGAGCCACTTTTTCGCAAGATCCAATTAAAGTAGCGAAACTTAAAAGCTTGCCAATTAATTTGATTCGAACTCTACATTATGTATTTAAATAATGAGTTTATTAAAATACATAATGTAGAGTTATCGCTTCCTCTGAGCTCTTTCCAGCTTTCTCCGGTATTTATTTATTTTATTTATTAGAGTAGTTTCCTTGTAATTTTATATGTAGGAACAAGAAGCAAGACTTAACGTAAAGATCAAGTTCGGCTTCAACACAATTTCAACATTAATCTACGACCCACAGGACTCTGCTCTAACCGTCTTTTGCTTATGGCAGCCTGCTGGCTGACTGATTGACACCAGACTGATCGATAACTGGCCGAAACGACGAACTCAAACAAAAGATAGGCAGACAAAATTTATTACATTCTATACTATCATTTTTTGGAAAGTAGAACGCCAAATTTGAATTAATTCGAACCGATAGAATTGTGTGAGGGTACCTAGAACTTTCTCTGCCGTAAATTTTCTCACAATGAACAGAAACAAAATTCGTGCGATGGTGAAGTTTTACGTTATAAAAGGGAAAACGGCAACCCAGATTAAAGTTAAGATTGACAGTGTGTAACTCATTTTAAACGTAGGAGACAGAGTTGCGAAGACGCCAACAGGTCTGGCCGTCTAAATGAAGTAAAAATCCGGACATGATCAAAAAGATTAAGAAAATCGTTTTGAATGATCAGCGCTTAAAGTTGCGGCCGATAGCAGCATTTCCTCTGAATGCGTTTTTTACATTTTACATCAACATTTGCGAATGTAAAAGCTTTGCACGCGATGGGTGCCGCGTTTGCTCGCTGTTCACCAATAGTAACGTCGAGTGGACGATTCGTCGGAGTGTTTGGCGCTGTTTAAGCGTGATACTAACGAGTTTTGCGGGGTTGTGTGACAATAGATGAAACAGTTTTTAAAGTTCCATTATACTACGGAAGAACTATCTAAGCAGTGGACTGAGTGCGGAAAACCTGCGCTGAAGAAAGCAAAAACGGTTGTCATCCGGCAAAGTGATGGAGACTGTTTTTTGGGATGCTCGAGGGATTATTTCAGTGGATTATTTGCAAAGAGGAAAAACAATAAATTGAGAGTATTAGGCAAGCTTGCTGCAGAACTTTAGACAAAAATAAAGTTTTATTCCACCACGACAACGCACCTGTGATTGGCTTCAATGACGACATAATGTTATTCATGGTCGAATCAAATGAAAACTGTTGTTAGGATTTTTCAATTTGCAATAAAAGGCTGCGACTGATTTCTCTTGAATCGTGTCGGATTGCAGTCCCATCGGAATAGGTGAGGCAATAGAGATTGCATTCGTGTCTACGCACACGCTTGTGCACTATAATATGCCCTGCGCAGATTGTTCGTCTTTATATAAATTACTGCTACTTTTGGGATATTATTATCGTCTTCGATGAACCCTGTTTAGTTCAAACGAGAATAGCGATTTCAATATACCGGTGATGTATATACTAAGTGGATATCCTTTTTTTTAATATTATAGTGAGACAAACGAGCAATCGTACATAACTCTTGATAAGTACCGGCGTCCAATAAAAATAGATAAACATCCGCAAATGTAAATGCCTTTGTTGAGTAGTAAAGGGGAAACCCTCCAATGGGATCTATGCTGTAGTATTTTGCAATTGAATGTGGTGAACCAGGAATGCATGGTGTATAGCCTTATATATAGGAGGGCCGTCTATTCCCTGTACGCATGTGTGTCATCAATAACTTCAAATTCAGATTCGTATGAAAAAAAATCATATTTATTTGTTTCCACCTTTTATTTCCCCGGAAAAACATACGTGTCGACGTCTGAGATCCATAATCAAATAGTGTTTACGTGTTTTAGCATAGTATTTACAATGTGATTGTCTATGTTGACTGTTCGAGGCCTGCCGTTTTATATATAGCCTGTCAAGACGGTGCACGGCACACACTCCTCGGAGAGTGTTACCTGTTCGCTACTCTCATCTCACCCCTCATCTTGTTCATAGCCATTTCTGTGGCGGAACGTTCATCTTCGACCCAGTACCAAGTAGCGGAGGGACATCAAACCGACCGGTAAGTACTAATCAAGTTGACACGACCAGACCTTGTTAGTACGACATTATCGTGAAATAATCACACCTCACCTCTAAATATAGTTGCGATGTGTAGTCATAACAGTTCTCGTGGAAGTATTTGAGGTGAATATTTGAATATTGATACAATTTTGAAATATGCTTTTCTGTAATATAAAATTGCTGTGTTAAACAATTGTTTGGTACCATTGATTTAGAAAAATACAAGGTACAATATTTCGTAATGAACTGTCATTCTAAAGAGTCTGTGATTGTACAATAAATGTGTTTAATGTTTATTGAAAAGTCAACCTTACTAGCATGTCCCTAAGCTATGTCTACAACGCAGATTACGTTTGAAATAAGTGCATAACTTTAGATTCTTTTTTGAAAGTTACCACCACGCGCTTAGATAAGTTGTTTTTACGACGTGTATATTGTGCACATCTTTTATACGGACTGTTTTAAAACGCGGTCTGTGTATCTTGGTATTTTTGTAAATCATTGTTTGATATATTTAACCTAAAAGGGATCAACCCTTTTAAGTCTAAGGAACGAAACAATTAACTCAAGTTACAATTTGTGTGAGTCAATTTTTTGAACAAACTTTGGTAATTGTATGTGTTCCTTGGACCCTGAGGTTGTTGTATTCGTAATATGCTTTAAATGGTTTAAACTGCCTTTTACTTACCTGTGTAAGTGAGCGTTTCTAAGAAGTGTTTGTTTATTTTTGATATGTCACCTTGTCTAATTGTTCGGTAGCTATATGAAATAACTCAAACAGAATTAACTTGTTTTACTCTATCTATGTAGATAAAACATAATTGCCGAGTTTTACTGCCAAATAAATATACTGATACGTTTATCTAGTTACATTGTTGTTATAATAACATTATATAAATAAAATTTTATACGCATGCATCATTTGGTGCGTAAGATGGTGAGTTGGTGACGAGATCGTTACGAAAACGATTGAAAGAGACATAAGTAAGAGCAAGGCAGATAGGCACGACACACATACATACACATTTTCCTTCTCTCTTCCTATAAACTTAGTTACGTTTCGTTTAACTAAAACAGTGGTTATGTCATGTGATTTAAAATACACTCGATTTTTTTAAAGTAAGAATGAAATTATTCAGAAATTCATGAGCTAGTTTAACTATTACATTGTGAGTTTAATATTTTAACATAACTTTGTGCGTGTATACTGTATACGTTATGGCAAGAGCCATCCTTTTCTTACAAACGTTATATTCTCCCATTTCAGTCCAACGGGAATAAACCGTAAATTCAGTGGCGTCATACGTGAACGCAATACAAACGTGAGTCAACAAAGTACTTTCGCACTATTCGTATTTCGAAATTACCAGAGAAAGTAATTTCGCTGTACAGATTATATCAATAACAATGCCAATAGATGCTAATTTCCATATTTTTGTACATTTAACAACTGTAAAGGCATTTAGTGAAAGTCGAAAAGGTACTATGCATAGGTTTCTTATAATTTGAAAAGTTTTCTCCCATCAATGTAATAGTCCTCACGGTCATATTTCAGGAAAAGTTCTCCTCTACCTAAATGTGTAATAGTTCTCTGGGCTGTATTTAAATTATGGGATGCGGTGGTAATCTCTATAGAACTTCACAGTATAATGCGCGAATTCCCAAATTTATTTTGCCGCGGCAACATTTTGTGCTAAAAAACAATTCGCTACAAACAAACACTAAAAGTGGTGTGACAAATTGTGAAAATAATAACAGCAAGTAGTTCTTTACTGCGCACTAAAAATATTTTACATGATGGTTAAAGCTAAGCAAATGAAATGTACAATACCGATCTTATCGCTTTAAAGCTAACATTTTACATTAGCTTTACAAAATATAATAAAATATGTAGACAACAGAATGTTTACTGCTCATGTCGACGGGGTTTTTTTTTCGATAAATTATTTATTATTTTCAATGAATCACAGGGCTTAGAGACACATATTTGTTAATTTTATGCTTATATCATTCCATGGAAAAAAACTTTTTTCCCGTATCTGTCCGAAGTGTTCAACATTTAAATTTGTGTTTGGGATCGATGGGATTTAAAGAATGATTGTTTTTAGTGCAGATTTACATGCTTTTAATGAATCAGTCCAGTGTTACATCTATTGGCGGCACCCCTGGCATAAGCTTGCGGAACCCCAGGGTGCCGCGGCACCTACTTTGAGAACCCCTGGTGTAGTACATGTATGTGTATTTTTTATAATTACACTCATATAACATCCATATATTTTATTATGCAAATGCACTGTCCTCAATTTCTCCTCCTGTCCAGTGGTTCTCTGGCTACTCACACACCGCATCAAACGCGACAGCGACGCTGTCACTTGACCCCTGTATCATGTGAGCGAGTGGTATATCCACGGCCGTGCCGGCCCAATTCCGCTGCAATACAGCATGGGACTGCCTCTTACTAAATGAAATGTAATGTGTATGCAGACACATTCCCCCCTATTCTTATAAAACGAGTTCGACACGACCGGATAAAAATCAGGCGAAAGGAATAAAGGGCTCTCCGAAGTACAAGCGTCTAAAAATGGCTTTACAGAAAACAATTAGTTGGTATATATGATAAGAGTTTCCATACTTGTTTGCTCTTTCCCATCACCGTACACTTATACCGGACGCACACACGCTACTACGCCGGTGTCATGTGCGTGGTGCCGCCCCGCTCACACCGGATTTATCTGTAACTCAAGTGACTCCACTTCTTTTGCAAAGTTACCTGCAGGCAATTAATGACATTCGATGATGTAACGATGAGTTTTGTTATATCACAACAATATTGTTCGCTTATAATGCAAATAATGACAGATTATGTAACACACCATTAAAATTTATTTTACGCGCAGATTATATGTTAATATATATGATTCATATCTGTATTTTAATTTATTTCAATTATATCATAGTACACGAGTGTCTATTTGCGTGTGAGTTGTTACGTCCTCTTAAGTTACACCACCCGACACCCATAATAATGCTTTAGAATGCTTACTGGAATAAATAATAATAAATAAATTATAAAATAAAAATATCAAGGAAATAAATCGATTATAGAATCACGACAGATTCACATGCTTCGAGACAAAACGAATGCAACTTTTAATCGATCTGAATCCAATTGATATGCAACCAATTTATTCCAAAGGAAATATAAACGAGTTAAATTATATACGGCACTAGCAATGCGCCCCGACGACGCCTATGAATAAATTGTTACCACAACACACGAAGAGCAGGGTGCATATCCATGGGTTAAAACCGCATGAAAATCCGTTCAGTGGCTTTTGTGAAAAGCAAACGCGTACAGAGAGACAACTTTTGGGGACCATTTTATACAGTCACAACTTATTTTTTTATCATTGTATTTGTAAAAATCGAAAGTTACAGGTCTAAACATTATGAAGTCTGGAGTAAGGTGTGTCTCTCCCCCCCCCCCCCCCCC
>JAFELO010000396.1:104228-133712 GCA_017140195.1 Eumaeus atala | reverse complement strand
GTGTGTGTGTGTATGTGTATGTGTGTGTGTGTGTTGTGTGTGTGTGTGCGCGTGTGTGTGTTTGTGTGTGTGTGTCTGTTTTCTTCGGACCTAAATTTGTGGAAGTGAAGAGAGTACTCGTCGAGTGACGAGAGTGTGGATGGGAAGGGAAGCATCGATTTCGATGCGACTTATTTCATGCCCATTCGATTTTCCCATTCATAAGTCATAAAATTCGCCGTCTATAGTCATATCAAATTGTAGACGTTCCGTCGTTTGCTCATAATGGCATGATGTACAATTAACATTTTATCAAATAATGTACTCATAACCTACTATTATCACCCGTGAAACGGATTGCAAAATTCATTCAATTGTAGAACGAAATAAATTTGAATTTCGAAGTATTTCAATATCGAACATAAAGAACATTATGGTTATAAAATGGATTATTAAAAATGTATGAGATGCGATGCTATTTATACAAAATTTATTACCTATCTAAAATTATAAATTTCTTAGTATTAATTAATGTAATAAAACCAATCGGGAGACTGTATTCTATTTGATACAATGTACAATACTTTATATTACGTAATAAAATATCTCTGGCTATGTGTAGATAATAATAACAATCACCATTTAATATAATTATTTTATACGAACATAATTATTACGTATTTAATTCGTGTTTATCATGTTACGTATGATCGAGGAGAGCAAACCGTTACTGCGCGACCACATTAACGCGAAACACCGTTGATTGATGTTGGGCGATAAACGTTGGTGTGGCCACGACATATTATGTTATCTTCAGTCCAATACGTTTCTTTAATGATGCTAATATCATTAGTATTTTGATCGATCATAATCCACCCAAGAAAATAGTTCATGCGTCTGTCAGTAGATACATCCCTTTAAACAGTATTAACAATAATTATTAGCTGTAATCGCCATGTTGAATTGTGTTGTCGGAAACAAAAATTTCGTCTTTATTTAACAGAGTAAATTCTGTCGATCTTCTTAAGTTTCTCTTCGGTCTTATTAGGTTTCTCCAGTATAAAACTTTTGTTTATGTTTTTTACGATGGATGGATTATGGATTTCATGTGTTACCCACGGACCAACATATCCCCGAAGATATGGGTTATTTTACTCACTGTTTTTTTAGTAGACACGGGAAACGCACCTTCACTGGCTCTGGATGGCGGCTAGTGGTGTGTTGCGGCACTTTATAGTGTTTTGTATCATATTCAGTTATCAGATCCGATAGAATCGAATAATCTGTGTCGTCTTAGTCGATTAAATATTAACTATTTATGTATAGTGTTTACTTACCTACCTTTTTTTAAATTATCCTATTTAATCAACGATTAGTATTCATGTTAAATTTGTAAACAACAATACACTTCTATGCCACATCATAGTATTTATTTTTATCGTATTTTATATTATGGAATAAAATTTACAAAAAAAAGATTTAAGAATTTTTTTACTTTTTTATTTTTTTAACGCGTTGATTTTTAATATCGTACCTGTAATTCATGACGAATTACAGGTCCGATATTAAAAATTCTTTTCGTGGTAGACAGTCCAATCACCGAGGCAGGCTAGGCTATACACCATCACGCTAGAACTGATAAAATCGCGGGGCGCAGCTAGTTATGGATAAGAATATTTAATTAGAAATTATTATTCTATTTAATTAGAAACAACATACAAAATGTGCGACCGCTTATGATTACACTTCCTGCTCCGACAATAATACTTTGTTTTGAGCTTTGTTATACAATGTTATCATAAACAAAGCATTCACTTCAATAGTACGTCGTTACTGTAAGATATTGTTATGAATGGGCCTCGCGGTCGGGTTGCAATCGCCTTCGTCACCATCATTAGCTTTTCACTTTTAGCTTCTTGAATGTAGACGTTGTCTCGTTATGTGAAGTGGAACTACTTCACGCACTCGGACTTGGGGAGTAAATGAGTGACGAGAGCGTTACGAAAACGGGGCCAATTGAGAGGGAGATATAAGTCTGTGAACATAAAAATGGAGAGAGTTGCGTATATTACTGTAGGGGCAAGAGAGAAGTTCATTTAGTATTAAGTTTTACTTCAGCCGTGTGGTCTAAGCTCTAAAGCACTCATTTTTATATCCTTCGCTTGGCGAAAAATAGATCGACTAGTACTAGACGTACAGCTATGTCTGAAGGGACTCAAATTGTACAGCCCTATCAGGATAAATGTAATAATGGCGCAATCTTTTATTTTAATGCTAAATAATTGAAGTTTTTTTATATGGAATGGAATTGTATCAAGCCGTGTGAATTGGTCTTTTTCATTATGTATCCGTCTAACTTTGATTGTTCGACTTATGTTAGAGCATTGAGGCTATTCTGATGTCACAGAATTAATATGATTTAAACGTGTTTGTTGTTTTCATGTTTAATGTTTAATTTTTTTTACTAATATTACATGTCTGTAAGAAGTTTGCGCGTTCAAACAATGGTTTATTAGCTAGACTCTAGAACTACTGGTCTGATTTGAATAATATTTTCAGTGTTGGGTAGCCCATTTATTGAGGAAAGCTAGAGTTTGATAGTCATAAAGACTATGAGCCTAGCACATGCATTAAACATGTGAAGTGAAACCGCGGGGCGCCGCGCTGCTGACTAGTGCTAGTAGCCAGTATTTAATAACAACTATGACGTGACAAAAGTGTTCATTGCACAGAGAAAGATCTAAGAGAGTGACGCGTGAAATTATGTTGTTTGATGTACAATTTATTATAAAACACACTTCGCCCGAAAAGAATAGGCACGAATTTATACACTAAAACCTTCCTCAGCCCTGTATTAATGCCCTGTGCATTAGCAAAATCATGGTGAAATTCTAACAGCTATTGTGACTTTGTATTATAATGTGTATAGATATATAAGGCTAACGGTTTTCGGCTTTAAGTAAGAACCTTTTTAAAAATGGAACAATAATTTGAATGATTTTGTTTAATGAACAAAAGTATATGAAACAAAAACCTGCTTTTTTCATATTCAATTAACTACTGAACTGATCTGCATGAGGTGAATCATTTCCATACCATTCGAAAGTATCTATCATAATTTTTTTCCTGTTTTCTATTGTTTTAAAACGTATTTAAATACTGTTTGCACTTTTATTAATATCTTATATATGTCCAGTTTGAATGCATCTAGCATTCAAACTCTTTTAGCCATTTATAATAAATAACTACATACATAAGAAGACAAAAACCGACTACAACGATGCCACCGGTGTTTACGATGACAATAATTATTTACGATTCTTTCTACACTACCACGCTAGTGTAGAAAGAGGAAAGTGTGTAAAGGGTATTAAAAGGTACACCGATAACAAATCAAAATACCTATAGCATTTGCTGTAACATAGTGTTCACTTATGTGGAGAAATATTTACGACCAGATAAGTGACGGGGACGCTAAATTGCGACGCATTTATAGTAAATTATTACAGGCCGCATGTCGTGACAGCTTTCTGCAGCTATATGAGGATTTACTTTCATGCTATTTTCAGATTTTGATTATATTATTGAAGCGTTCATGTTGAATTCTAACGTTCCAAGAATTATTACACAGCACATATTAATCAGAATTAATGTAGAATTCTAATAGTAAAAGAATTTTTAAAATCAGTCCAGTAATTTCGTAGCATAGTCAATGCAAACAAAGAATCAAATGTTTCCTCTTTACAATACTAGCATAGATACGTGTCAGATTCGCCTGAGTAGGGTTCCGCGGTAGCAAATCAAATATCGCTTAAACTACAAATTCGTTCAAAACAATTTTCGTTTCAAGTTTTTGTTGAATTCTATTTTTTTCACAATTTTCCCCTTGAATGTTTGAAAGTTTGAGTTATTGTTAAATACGCGGACCGGCAGACGGACATGGCTAAACTAAGGGTTTCATTTTTAGCATTTGGTTACGAAAGCTGTCCTAAAATGCCATTCGTAGCACACGTAGCGCCTCGTAGCTATATAGCGTACGTGTGCTACGTTTAGCATGTTTACTGACGCGAAATCATAATATCACCTGCTGCTAATCGCTCTGCTCTCCCCCCGTGAACACGAGGGGCCACCGGCTACTGAGAAACCGCATCTAAAGCGGCAGCATAGCTGAATATAATTTATTATTCAAATTGCTATAAAAATAAATTTTATTTTGAACGGGGACATGGAACTTTACAATGTCGCAGCTAACATGACTTCTATGCGGCTGCAGCTGATGATGATAAATCTATTATCCTCTCTTTACCTACTGAAGTTTAGTTCAATTCGGTTGAACGTGCAGACGTCCCGTCTGGTCGCGTGTCCACGCAAGTGATCTGTACTCACCAATCATCGGCATTGCGATCAAGATTGATGATACTCTAAACGACGCACATCCACAGTGACGCAGTGCCTTTACCCGTTTTTTTTAAATGGAATAGGGGCAAACGAGCAATCGGAGCCTTTTAACGACTACCGACGTGAACATCCACATAATTACTCTCCTCCCCCCCAATGGGCCACCGGCTACTTACAAACCGCACGAAATACGACACTGAAGATGTCACTTTACGGCGGTATTGTGTGAGCGAGTGGTACCTCCCCGGTCGTGCCGGCCCAATTCGGATGCACTATGCATGGCGCTACATCTTCCTAAAATTTGTTTTGTTTGATTGTAGAAGGAGAGGTGTTTTAATGTAAATTAAGAATATACTTTTATAAGAGGTAGAGGTCATCCGTTCGCCCTCCCCCTCCAATGGGCCAGCGGCGACTCAAAACCGCACACAACGCGACAGCGAGGATGCTTCTTTAAGGCGGTATCATCTGAGCTGGAGGTACCTCCTAAATTTTGCCTGCCTAATTCGGCTGCGTAGCATGGCACTACCTCTTACTAAGTGATAACATACCTCACAAAATAATAGTGAATATATTACTTTAGTCGGCCTGTACAGGCATATGAGTATATGTATGTATGTTCGTACCAGCTAGTCTATTGTGACACGCAGTTTCCCGCCCATTGTTAGCAACTCATCCATTACAAGATGGCTTCCTAAGCAACAAATCAACAAGTAACCACTATTATTAGGTAATCTGGAGACAAAAAACCCTGCAATAAAACTTGTAACACTTAGGACATTTCGATTAGGAATGCAGAAACATTAAATAAATGCAAATCTTGATTACAGGTTATTGACCCTAGACTGCTCTATAAAAGATTTTTGTACATTTACTTATAGTTCTCTATGAGTTTCCTTGTAACTTTGGTCGCTGCGTCACCAGATAGCTGGATATTTTGAAGTTAGTCCGTTGAACTGTAGAGGCGGGAGTAATAGCGCCGCCAACCAGTAGTAGGTCCCTATGAAAAAAAAATGTCGTTTTACTAGCAGCACCTCTCGGATCCACTCGCGTAACTCTACTCCTAATGGTCTGAGTGTAACAGTATCTATCTAGCCTTTAGTCGTCCTTCCTAACAGTGAAAGATTTTTTCAAATCTAAGCATTCCACTCCAAAATGGCACGTTCAACTAAATAAACTCTTCAGCTTCATAATACTAGTATAGATCAAGATAAGAAAAACTTTGATGCATGGCGTTTTTAATGAAAATGGAATGATATTTCGAAAGTACGCAAATAAATCGAATAACCTAAAACATGATTTACATGTCAGGGCCCCATAAAAACGTGACTAGCGAAATAAAGCCAAGGTTTATGGCTTTGTTAGAATGCCTCTATTAGTATCAGCACATAATATGTTATCGACGGATGGCTCGTGGGCCAATGAGCCCACGGAGTGGAGGCCGCTGGGGCGTAGCAGTTGGGCAAAACTGTAATCTTCAATATACGTCCGTTTTATATGTCTAGGAGGAGATATCTGCCGCCTGGAGACAATATTATGACATATTTCGTACGGAACTTGTGTCAAAATTCTATCTACATTGGCCAAAAGCATAGATATAGAAAATATAAAATGGCAGATAGCAGGCCAGCGTGTATATTTTTCGCTGTTGATGTAAAAATTGTTTATAATCGTTAATCGCTACGATTTAGTAGTGGATGAAGGGAAACCCGTCGCTGAAAGCAAATGGCTTTCATCTCACGCTCATGTCTCGTCGAAATTACTTCTCAAGATGCTTTCAGTCTACTTCTTCTGTGTGTGATTTGATACGTGAACACTTTTAAGCAATTTAAATTATATATGTAGAGCAATTAAGACAGTTTTATCATTTCTCGGGCTGCCTGCGGTCATATAAAAGGGTCACAATTGATGGCCTCTGTGATCCTGGAGATCCTGGAGACGGATCGACGACCCTGGAGGAGTAGCAGCGGCAGCATAGTGTGATGGTCCGGACCCTTTACAACAAAATTTACAATAACAGTAATAATCAAGAATTCAACTAATTAAAATTCTATTTTCATATTTCGAACGAAATTTAATGCCGCTCGGTATTAAATAATACATTATACGGAATATAAATCACACACATGTATGTGAAGTATTACTGTTACACTGTTAGACATAGGCCTTATTGAGCCGCCACAGGTCACGGTCACGGGCCACTTGCATCCAGCCGGTCCCCTCCACTTTGACCAAGTCGTCAATCCAAGGGTGGGAGGCCGTCCAACACTGCGTCTTCCGTAGCGGAAGCGCAAACTATTACGTTTTTAACGGAATGAACGTATTCGCGGAGGTATAAATATGGGCCGATAATCATGTATCTCCAATGAAGTTGGTACGCAGAGACCAGAATAAAATAGTTAAAACAAGTCCTACTAAATGTAGAATCTCGAAAACGCTGCATTTACATTAATACAATAATTTATACCACGTGTTCGTGTGCAACTATTTCGGTACTCGGTTTTTATCGGCACGCGCTTTTAACTTTTTTTTTCTAAAGGGGATGGTTTGAAAATTTGCCAGCTCCAGATAAACACAATTTTATTACAAACATCACTAACGTCATAGGATCAGAAGTTTTTTATCAAAGCTTTTTTTGCCAGTGTATATTTGTAGAATATTTTAAAGGAATAGATTTATTTATATCCTGGTTGAATGTGTTACGGTAAAAACGTATTTACGACTCGATGTACAAGCTTTCGTTTTTATGAACTAAAAGAGAAGTATTATGGGGATCTCTGTTTATTCTGTTTAGAGACCACATTTTTACCTTTATAGTAAATTGGAAAAGTGTCAAAAGTAGAATATGCTTCCACCACTTATCTCGGTCTGAGTACTCTGAGTACTCGGTCGTAGTAAATTCATCAGCAAGCTAGAAACGAAACCCTGTGCTCTTAGCAACGAACTTTTTTGCATTGTGCATATAATTTTACTAATTATTTATTATGCGAAGGTTTGCACTTTCACGCTACAACTACTAAACACATTTGGATGAAATTCGGCACAGATATTATTTACAATCTATATTAGCTTTGTGTATAATAAAAACAAAGTTATACGGTTCACATATCGGCGTCTTGAGTTTACGATAATGCTAAAACTAATTTTATTGATTTTATCGCGATTTATTCAAACATTTTACGAAAACCTGTGGTTTGTGGGCATGCTAGTTGGCCTTACATTGGATGTGATACAGCACAAATCCTCACTAGAGCACACCGACTTCTTCCAAGCATTTGACTGTCCTCTTATTGATCAATTATTAGAATAATTCTTCGCCCACCACTAGTTCCCATGGCTGCTACTCCTGTGCGTCCAGGATCGACAGCGGCGACCTCTATGAGAGCAGGGAACTCATGGGGAAAATCCAAAACTGTCTTATAATTGAACCAAGAAGAAAGTAGGAGCAGAAAGTTAATAATTAGAGTAATAATTCCTGGGGACTTATCACGTTACCACGTTAGCCTGTTTCCCTCACGTTAGCCTGTTTCCCTCACATAATACCTCCGTATAATGACATCTTCAGTGTCACGTTTCGTGCGGTTTGCGAGTAGCCGGTGGCCTATTTGAGAAGGAGGGCAACACATCGGTATAGTAATTATGTGGATGTTCTTGGGTATCGGTAGTCGTAAAAAGGCTCCGATTCTCGTTTGCCCCCTATTGTATAAAAAAATTACCGTAAGGAAGTCCTTACTTAACAGGTACTGGGCAACGGAAATATATACATATATTTAGGTAATCTTATATATTTAAGGTTTTTTATACAAATACATATAATACATATATAAACATCCATGACCTACGCGGGATTCGAAGCGCGGACTAACCCCGCCACGCTACCAACTGAGCCAGACGGTTCTCATAAAATAAAATCCAATTTCATTTGCGTCTCTCACGATCACGACGCAATACTTTGAGCCGTCGCAGTATGCGTCGACACACAGGGCCCTATAAGCCTATTCATATGACGATACGATTATTAATGGTATTATGTGAGTATCCGGTGGCCCATTGGGGGGATGGTAGGAGGGCGACGCATCTGCGTAACAGTCATGCCAATGTCCATGGGCGTCGGTAGTCATTAAAAGGTTCCGATTCTTCGTTTGCCGCCCCGTTATAAAAAAATACTTAAGCGCCATGAGTCCTACAAAATAACGGTTGTCAATCTGTCATGCTGCTCGTTAGGAAATCAGTAGCAGACCCGGCAGACGTTGCCTTGCCGCGTTGGGTGAATCATCCTTAGGGGTATGAAAGATATAGAGTAGTCGATTATCATTCCTAGTGAATATGCATATAAATTTTGGTAAAAATCGGTAAAGCCGTTTCGGAGGAGTAAGGTGACTAACAATGTGACTCGAGAACTTTACATATAAGATATAAATTATTATAAAAAATTACCGCTCCAATTATTACTGCATTGTGATGCTACATTGTACATTGCAAAGAATTTTGTAATCTCTTTGTGTTTCTCTCGTGAACATCTTCCGCATCGGTTACCAAGTCCTAACCTAGTGAATGACTGTCGCCCAAGGGCGTCGGTCTATGATAAATACTATGTTTCAACATGCACTATTCTTCCTACTACACGTCTCTAGTACTAGTTTAATGGACCAGGGATAGTGAAACCACGGTGCATGCACCGGTGGCGCAACGGACGTTTCTGGACAGGCTGACAAATATGATATTGAGCATACAATAGATTACGGGAACGTCGAGGTAGGACTGGATGTCGAACCTTTGCACTAACAAGAAATTTTACATACTCAAATAGATTTTAGCGCATTATTTGTAAATACAATAATATAGGTTTACATAATATTGTATTCCCATCATTCAACGTACACTATACGAGATATTGTTTCGATTAAAATATAATCATGTCATGTCTTTGCGAATCGAACTCTCTTTTTTTGAACATGGGTTAAGAAGGAAATGTGTCCATGTCGTGATAAATGGCAATACATTGTCTCTACCCTCTTCAGTGTTAAGAGGAGACTCTAGCATCAAAATATGCCTGTTTTTAGGGGAAACTTGGGTTTTTTTTACAATGACAAACATAATTACGGCACGTAAGATTAACTATCGGCATAATTGACGGCTCCTGAAGAAGTTGAGTAAGACTGAATACACGTCTTCACTTTTGATGTGTATTTTTTTGCTTAGTCAACATCTCTTGTTCAGCATATTTTGAGGATACCTACACGAATATCGAGAGTAGAAGTCAATACGCCAGGAAAAGTTCACTTACAAATTGGTAAGCAACGCATATGGCAACTGATTTTGAGTATCCTACAGTAGTATGAGGGTCGGAATTATTTATGTTAGGCATATAGATTTAAAATGTTGCCCATCCCTGTAGTGGGTCGATGAGTCTTGTAGATCGGTATCACCTACGCACCGCCTCATCCATTGTCTTGTTGAAGATTTAATCGTAAAAAAATACTAAATTCGTTGTTAAGTCTCACAAGATGCAAAGTAGACTAGCTATAGAGTCAATGGAGGATCCAGGGGGCGGAGGTTAAGAGGCATTGCCTAAATTGAAAATTTTCTTAATAAAGCTTATCTTTACTATCGCCGAATCAGACGGAAATTTAACGACCCTCCCCCCCTCCATTCAACGCTAAACTATATATGACTAGCAGTTTCCCTTTGTTTCTGTTTGGAGTGAAGCATCACAGTATACAGCCTAAAAGTCCTCGTGAATGTATCTCTACACCAAAAATTATTCTTTTCAAATTCGACCTCCAGTCCCAGAGATTAGCGAGTTCAAACAAACAAAGAAAATCTTCAGCTTTATTACATTAGCGTAGAAGTCCTATACGGACTTACTAATGATGAAAATGTACATAACGTATGATGTTGTAGACAAAACGGGTTAATAATAAAAGTAATTACACCTATCAGGACTTTTAGTTAGTAGCGCCGTGGAATTTATACTAATAACATGAAGCTGGAGAGTTTGTTTGTTTGTTTGAACACGCTAATCTCAGAAACTGCTGGCCCGAATTGAAAAATATTTTTGCGTCGATAAATCCATTTCTCGAGGAAGGATATAGACTATACACTATGACGCTACGACTAAAAGGCCTGCATTTACACTGGTGAACCCGTGGGGTGATGCTATAAGATGTACCGCACGTAATATCGGCCCCAAGTTATAGGTGGGTCGATAGGCGTTAAACGACAACTTGACAGATTTCGATAAAATTTGTCAATGTTGTAGCTTAAATATCAGAACGCCACACACGTTATGGAAATACTAAGTCACGCTACAACCTACGACGTCATTGCCACAAGAGCTCCTGTTCCTAATTGCTTGGTTATGTATATAATATACCGTCTCGATACGACCAATGGGAACGAGTCTGCACCTGGTGGTGGTATTAGGTCACTCCTGGTATTGCACATCGCTCCTTCAATTGGTCTAACACATCTGGATGTAAAACTAAGTGTAGCAGATACTGATTAATAAAAATACCAACATCACAAATCAGTTCGTGTAAAAGAAGTGCACAATTTAAAATTATACACTAAAACAGTATTCGGTTTGTAAAAACAAATTGAAATCATGAGCGTAACGTGGATTTTGTTGTTGCCAAGGACAGTTCAATATTAAATTGTTTTTTCGTAAATCAATGGTAGCAGATATGCTTTTGTGCACATGTTTGACTGCACGTTTTGATTGTTATGACTCATCAAACTTTACGTGAACATCAACTAGAATAAAAAGAACTCTGACGAGCATTTGCTGTCTGCAGTAGGTATAATTGAAGAGGATTAAATTCGCATATCCGACCAATTAAAGTAAAGACCAGTGAATCTAATATTCAAAAAAAAAATAATTTATGGTTTCTACAACTGCAAATATTGCTGTTGTTAGCAAAAAGTGCTTAGTCTACAAAACTCACAAGACTGGAGCGCTTGTAATCGTCAGTAGCCATTGCAAATCTCTTACGTCGTATTTCATGGATATACACGGCCAGTAACAAAAGCCATTAAAAATAAGATTCTTTTTTTAAATTTCGTTCGAAGTAATTAGATATTTATACGCGCTTGTATTGTAAACACAGATAATATAGTAGAGTCCAACACAAAGTTTATTTGCGACGGTTACATATAAATGTAATTTCTATAATTATTTTGAACGCAACAAGTGTTGAATATATAGTTTTAAAATATAATAATATATTACTAATGAATTAATGTCGATATCACTCAAGAACAAATGAGAACTTCCATGCAGATTTCTATACTCGGATGGATAACATTTGAAAATACTAGAAGAATCTATTAACATTTTTATTAATACATCATAAGGGCAACGAGGAGTCGGCGCATCGGCGTCGATAGTTATATATTTAGACATCCAAATAACTGGCAGATTTTTTCTTTTTGTTATTATAAGGGGGTGATTATGATATTAATATTTTTATAATAAGAGGGACACGGGCAGCCGGAGCCTTTTGCCGACTACCGACGCCCGTAGAGATCCACATAACTGTTACGCAGATGCGTTGCCCATTTTCTCCCTCATGCACCAATAGGCCACAAATATTACGCCTTTGTCCTTAATGTCTCATTGTAGGGTACACGATTATACCACAGTTATAATCCAAAGAATGCAGATCCTACTAATAATTATTATAAACGAGAAAGTTTGTAAGTGTTGGCAGATGTTTCCCACTCCATCACGTGATAACTATTGAATGCATTTGAACGAAGCTTTACTATTGTAAAGCTTATACATCAGAATAACAAATATAACGTTATTCCCTTTGCACGTGGTTCTGCCAATAGTATACACGGACGAAGTCTCGGGTAACAGCTAGTATTGAATACGGAAGAATGCATGTAAATTGTATATGTAAACAATTACTTGTATATAAAGTATAAACACAAGAGTAAGACAAGACATTCCTATTACATAATGCACTATCTGATCTCAACGAAGAAAAATCCGGAACGACAAATACACTAAATAAATTTACAAGCCCTTGTTTATATATAAGTAAGTCGTTTGAACGAGTCCTCCACCCCTCCAATGGGTCACCGGCTACTCAGCTAACTGCACGAAACGAGACAGCGAAGACGTCACTTTACGGCGGTATCAAGTAAGCAGGAAGTCCTCCCCATTCGAGCCGGTCCAATTTCGCTGCAATGCAGCATAGCACTACCTCTTACTAGAATCTCTCTCTGTGCCAATAACTTCCTTAAACTTCCCTACTGTTTCATCTTCCTTCTCAAGATATTAGAAGCAATACTACTATTTGCTCTATATTTTTTCAACTATACAGAGAAACTAGCATTCCACCCTAAGAAACTATACACAAAAACCTTCCTCGGGAATCGCTCCATCGAGTGTAAACAGCATGTAAGGACTACATTCAGCACATTTTGAAAAAAATGATCACATAGGACGGACACCTTTTGGGTACTTTGTTTAATAACACTTGAGAAGATTAAATTTACTCGAACATTACTTATTTTATTTATAATTTTTTTAAATTTTTTAAAAATCATAAAGATTAAGTCAGCCTTACATCTACTGAAAAAATAATTATAAATTTAACTCTAAATCCAACATATATGACGAATGGATAATAGAACTTAAGAATCTGTCACTATATTCTAATTCAAAATTAGAACTATTGATGTTATGTATAAAAATGAAACGTTACTTATTTTATTAAAACGGATTTTATCGCGCTTTATCTAGTATTCGAACTGTCCCAGCGTTACAGAAGCTGTACAGGAACCACGGTCATGTTAAAAGTACCTGAGGTAACTTCGGGCTTTTAAGAACTTGTAACAACTTGTGGCATCTGGCCATCTGTCATCTCAGTCCACCCGTGAACATGGTCGCTGCAATACCTCCGAAACGTCGTTCTAGTTAAAGTGTTCAATGAACAGCGATAAAATTCGTAATAGTAGTTTTATTGTGACGTGTATTATCATAAAACATAAGAGTTTTAGTAACTATGAATAATATTGTTGACAGACGAGCCCAGTGCCGTGGGAATCGAACCCCGAGACAGTGAGACTTAGTCGCGTGAGCACCGCTGTACACCGCTGCCCGCCCGCATAGGATGGTAGAAACTGACACCGGGCCCAAGAGACCACACAGTGAGTATTACACGCCCTGCACATCCCCGTGCTGGTGACAAGGATGGGGACAATGTTAGCAGTGGTAGGAAGAGGTAGCACCATACTGCAGGTAGAGGTAGTGTCATGCTGCATAGGCTGAGGTAGTGCCATGCATAGTGCATGACACCTCTCGCTCACGTAATAACGCCGTATAATGACATCTTCAGTGTCGTGTTTCGTGCGGTTTGCGAGTAGGCGGTGGCCCATTTGGGAGGGATGAGGGTAACACATTGGCATAGTAATTATGTAGATGTTCATGGGCGTCGGTAGTCGTATAAGAGCTCTGATTTCTCGTTTGGGGGGCAAACGACGGTTGTATTCAATGAAAAAAAAAGTTAGGACAAACAGAAAGTAATGAAAGTTATAAAAGTTTATAAAATTTGGCAGCTGTTCACAAATTATTTCCCTTAAATAAATCATATTCACATATGTGTTGGTAGTGCAAACTTATTCTATCGAGAAATTTGTCCTTACTCCGGTATACATTTGCACAGAATTAAAGAACTTTATTATGGAAAACGGGCCTACTGGGTGATATCATATCATATGATTTCTTTCAGACAATGGTGACATTCCTAGAAAATACATACTCATGCATCTGTCAGGCACATTATTTTCAATTCGCTTAGAGTACAGATATTTGTGGAATCCGGTTTTTAGGTCTTCTCGTGCGGTCTGTCTGTGGTATAAAAAGATTGGATTTTATCAATGTAACTACATAAAAATGGTGATTACTTAACACGACCATAATATTTCTAGAGTATAATAATAATAAACACTTGTAAATGCTATAAAACCGTAGGTTATTACTTACGTAACGCTCGGACTGAAAATAGAACTGTTACACATTGTTAGGGGCAAGATTCTATGTCTTTATATTAAGGGAAAACAAAAAAGTGTGCGTGATTAGCAATCTGACTCTTTGTCGTGGCGCATTTCTGTTTTATCGAATTTCGATTCACGACGATTCTAAACCATTTCACTTCAATAAAAAGCCTATATTTGATCATCAGACGGAGGATGTCCATTGCTGAAAGCAAGTCTAAAACGCGTCCGTCTAAGTAGAAACAGAAAGCAAATGTGTTATATGTCTCTCGTTTTTTATTAATTTCTCACCGCATGGCGCACGCTAGATTACATAGACAAAGATAGTAATGTATTCCTTACTTCCTTTACTATTCCAGCACGGACACTCGCCATCATAGGTCTACCGATGTCTCTCCTGTTCTCTCTATATATTATCTCTATGGTTACCAGCCAATTGCATTTATCGTTTGCCCAATATCTGGCTTTGAAATATTACTCTGATCCATATCAAAAAAATAGGTAGATTTTTCAAAAAAAATAGGCCCGACGGGCCAAAAAGAATGGGTAGATTTTTAAGAAGATCGTGTGATGACGTACCATGCACGTGTGATGACGGTATGATCCGAGACGGATTCGAGCAGCAAAGGCCTTTTTTTAGTATATGAACAGACGGAGCCCCTAGGCGACTAGCGACGCCTAAAAACGACACGATTTTTAATAGGCAGATGCTCTCCCTGATGAAGAATTCTTATCATTGTGTTTTTGTATGAATCGACACCAACGCTCTTCTTTTATTTCAGATTGTGATGTAAAAACTGAACACCAAATTAACGGCCCTGGTGCTAAAAGCTTTGGTAAGTTTCTGCTTATTCCCGGCGGCATCAGCCCCCCTTTCAATTGCCCTCTTTGCCCTTGTTGTCTCAAATGTTATACCTACATTTGTGGCAGAACATAACTCGTGGCAGTTCGGTGACGATGACGCGAGGTCCATGGTATTGAATTTCACCCAAAAGTGACGCGTCCGAAGAAGTTTTCATTGCAGAAAGCGATCCAAATGCCCATTTGCCTCATCCTTAAATAAAAGAGATAGTCGTGAAGAGTCCCATTGGCTATGAATTGCTCGCTTTCAGTAAATGACCCCAGGTGATTTTTTTTTTCATGATATTGGGGGCACACAAATTTGGTCACCCACTAAGGACGAAAGCTATCGACACCAGCAAACACCTGCAGCACCATTGCTTACGCAGTTGCGTTGCCGGCCTTGAAGATGATAATAAGCTCCTTTCTTGAAGATTCCTTCGATATCGCGATGTTGTATCGGTCCGAACCGAAGGAGGCAGTCCGCAAGCATCATTCAATGTCATTTTCGTGCAAAACAGATGATTTGTTTCCGAGATCTGTTTGTATGTCATTGAGGAATTCGCAAAAGTAACACGAAATAATTGAGTTAGAGGTTGCGAATACGGGCAAAGTAAATATGTATCGTAGGCGTGTTAATGTGTGTGCGGTCACACATTATTCACAGTTCACTTAGTTTAGCTTACCAGCAACCATGGCCACGGGTGGACAGGTTGTTACGGTTGTACTAAAAGACCTGAAACATCGGGATAGTAAAATATCAAAGGCGTAACTATATATATATAGAGAACTTTAGCCAATTAATCGTTTCCTGTTATGCAGTTTTAGTATGCCATAACACTGACACTTACTGCGATACATGTTGAAGAAATAAAAAGAGTGCTTATCAGATTGAACCTGGGTTGAAAGAGTGTGTGGACTCGGCCCAGCACACCCTCGGGGTGTGCCCGAGATGGGCGGCGCTGCGTCACGATCTGACATCAGTTGACGGAGGGGACTTGTCAAGGTCGAGCATCATCGTCGCGATGCTCGGCAGCGAATAGTATTTCCAGGCGATGGCTTCCTTCTGCGAGACCGTCATGTCCCTGAAGGACCCGGTCCACTTCAAAGGACACGGCGTCGTGGGGACTGTAATAGAGTAGCCGTCAGTCTCCGAGGAGGTGAAGTCTGGCCTTTACGCCGAGGCCAGCCTCTCGCTGGAGGGGTCCTGTTGCCTGCAGATCCGGGACGCTCCACTAATAGCGGCTGAAGGCTCCCGTAGGGGTTTAGTTGGTATTGCTAGCCAATGGCCGAGTCCAACATAGGTTTGAGTGTCTACCTGGGCTCCCTGATATCATGCGTAAATGCATTCCCCTTCGTCACCAACAAAAAATGGCTGAATTAGTGTGATTAATTATAACCATAAAACTTAGCTTGTATTTCAGATTTTTTGCAGTGATTGCTCGACAAACATAATTATTGGATTAAATATTGTATTGTTTGTTCACAGACGTTGTACCATCGCTGAAGACAGCGACAAAGGTTGACGCGGAGAACGGCTCCAACTGTGAGAAAGCAGATTTCGAGCGGGCAATCGAATTAACCGGTAAACATTTTGTGTTACTACGATACACGAGGCGGTTAGAATTCAACCGTATTGCATATGTAAAAGTATCCTATTTACCTCTACGTTGCCCAATAACTGCAAAAAGAATTACAATATTTTTTGTAAAATTATTTTTTTATACTTAAGTATGACTCGGTATTAGTTGCGTGTTTTTTATAGTAAAAAAGAACCTAGGGCCAGTCGTAGTCTTTAGATGACTGCCCATGTCCATAGACATCTGCATGTTGTCCTCGTTTCCTTATCTTCGAACTATAAAACGCTCGGTACGTACCTAGCACTTGATGGCGCGGCGGTAAACTTGAGCCAGAACTATATACCCATGTATGTACCCGGTCATCCCCGTCCAATTCTACTCATATTCCTTCTATAATAATCAATGCCGACACTCGCAGTCATATGCCTGCTTATGGCTTCCCTACTCTATCATCATCTCTGTGACAATAGCATCTCAAAGGTCGGAGCAAGATAGGTGTCGCTAATGCTCTCTTCATCTCAGAAACAAGTGCGAGTTGAGTGTTACACGTTTCTGGAGCTCTGTGACGAAAATCTACAAAGCAGGTATTTTAGACCGAATAGTTATTAGTTGCCGGTATAAACATGGACAAACATGGTCGTCCCTAGAATCAGGGACCGGAACCACTTACCCTAAAGGGGGTATTTCATAGACTTGTTTTCAAATAGCCTATCGATCCGATAGTTAAATCGTCGACTTAGTCTAGCTAAGCACTAACCACATCGACAGAGTTAATTCGGGTAAGTACTAACCGAATTCGAAAACCCTATTGCAGCTTATGTCTTTAGATTTTTTTATAGAAATAAATCATGCTCGGAAAAGGTACTGAAATATTTATATATTGTATTTTATTGGTTATTTATTATAATTGGGCAAGCGCATCAGATGTAGGTAACCTTACTGAAAATGGTTTCCACATCGAAAGATTGACACTATCATTAAATTACCTTTCGTTCTGATACGATTTCAATAGGGTGTCCCTAAAAAGAGGCTTAACCAAAAAAAGAGCTTTTCCGGCCCCGGCTTAGAGTATTCAAGAGTTCATGCAGTGACTTAAAAAAAGGAACAGACCGACCAAAGAAGTTTAAAGTGGCCCAACGTCTTAACAAGAGCGTGACACCTACGCGTCTTCGTCATCTACGGCCCGCTGATCCAGCATCTAGTCATAAGACAATATATTTCTAGGAAGTAGGCGTTGGTCACACAGCCCACATGAAACACGTGTCACGCGTGAGACGTGAGACGGCGTGTAAATGGATGTGTAGCAGTTCATATTACATGGAATGAATGAATGAAAAGTGCTTGCATGCCAGTTGCCACTCGCGAGTAAACAACTGTTTCTGGGAAGAGAACGCGCGATGTGCAGTGTTTACAGCAGCACAGGATATACCACCGCATTACATCGGCTCCTCACGACACAGTTCGTTGGAACTGTTTTGTTTTTCACCGGTTCGTGGTCGTGATAGTGCGAAGACCAGTTCCGCGTGACCTCCGTTGTCTGAATGCACTTCTCCGCTCCCGGGTCATCAACATTACTGGCCTTTATATCTATGACAGATGGTTTATGCATATTTAAGACGTCGTTTTTGTTGGCTGTACAAACCAATACGAGAGCGGTAGGGACGTACACGCTCCACAGAGACATCCGGTTTTGGCAGTGGCCCCCAATTCCTTTTTCTAGAGATTCATACCGGGCTGTGTGTATGTAAGTGTTCTCTCACACCATCACGTAAACTTTTCCTTTACTCTACGTGTCTACGTGTTTGTCTGGCTAATATTGAACTTGAGCATATCAAGCTTGACACAATCAAGATAATAGTCAATTAGCCATGATAACACTGTTCTCTCCCATCTGCGGGCGTCGGTCCAAAAATACAGTCTCGCCACCCAACGAGCTCTTATAGTTATCCAATGCGGGTTAGCGGAAAGAAGCCCAAGACACTTTGGCCTTCTTTCCGCTGCTGTGGAATTAGTAGTCACACCCTTCCGTCTTCTTTATGCGTGAACGTGCGTAACAAAACATAGAAGACCTCGACTATATGTCGTTCTATTCAGTCCCTTGTCATTTTCAAGCCAGTTCTTTAATGAGGTAGCCGTGAGAGAACTGGCTAGAATATGTGTGAATATAAAGGCGAAAGTTGGACGCATGTATGAATGTTTGACAGTCAACTACGCCCCAACAAATGAACAGTTTGTATGAGCACATTTCCTCTAAACGGTATGTATTTCGTTGCAGGATATGGGCGCTTCCACTACCTGCTGCTGGCCGTGTGCGGGCTGGTCAGCACGTCGGAAGAGATGGACGTCATCTCCATGTCCTTCATCCTGCCGTCCGCACAGTGCGACTTAAACCTCACCACACAGACTAAGGTGGGTCCCGTAACACACAGAACTGAATATGCCTTCGTCGCCGCAGACTTTAGCGGGATGGGTCCAGGGCTCGTAACTCAAAAGTAAACACTAGCTAAGGCTGCGACTTCGTCTACGGAGACTACAGACAAAACTACGTGTATGTGTTAGTATTTCTATGACTCCCGTGTTATTCTGGTAGGTTCATAGGCTAGGTACAACATTGACAAATTTAAGAATATGAATAAGAAGACTTTTATTAAGATAATTAAATTTACATACATTGTTACATCAACAACAAGAAACTAAAGTAGGCACTAATCTAACATAACTCGTAACGGCACATAATTTATAAACAAAATATTTGGCCTATAAAATTTTGTTAAAATGTCAATAAAAAAAAAATAGTGAGAAAAAAAAATAGTAATAAAATAAATGTTGGGATTACAGCCAAAATGTAATATGAATTACTTCTGCTAAGTGTTCGTGCCAGAAGATGCACAATAGTGCACATAACATAATAAAAAGGTGACAAATCATTTAACGGTTATGATTAATTATTTAATTTCACCAAGGTCCGTTAGTATGAGTGAGCAACAAACATACAAACAGTTTGATCCAAACTTTCGCATTTATATCTAAAAGGAAGTACAAACTTATAAGTTCATCATACAAGAAATGTTGAGTTTAACGTACGCTTAGTTTTCAGGAAGCTTTGCCCGTGAATAATAATCGAGTTGACAAAGTTGCCTCGGGAATCGTTCTATCCATTGGTGAAACCCGTACGAAAAATCCCGCGGTAGATTTTGAGAATATCGATCGCATGACAGATTTCGCAAATTCGCGGTTTTTTTATACGTACATATGCATAGATTTTTAGTGTCACTCGCGTTAGCAAGACGAACCAAACGACACCTCGAACGTGAAAATCCGTCAAGACGGAACATAAAAGTCTACATAGGGTCTCTGCAATATTTACATACATGCGCTTGAAAAACATTACCCTCCTTCCAACGCTGTCGAGTAACAAGAGGTTACAAGAGTACAATGACTCAGCCCGCATATCGCATCATACAGTAGATCTTAATTTAAAACTTTGGCCCGTGTACAAAGTACACAGTATTAGGCAGAAGGTACCAAGTGTTCGATGGTTAAATTTGTTACATTCAAGGCCCAGTGCGAAATTTTTGCTTAAATTTTTTTTCAATGATTAATCGGAGCCTTATGGCTAGCGCCCATTAACATTCGCATATTCTGTTATTCCTTCCTCCTCTATTGGGCCTTTACTAAATCTACCACACGAAATGTGACGATGCCATGCGAGAGAGACCTCCCCGGTCGAACCGGCCTTCGACTACAACGCACCTCTTACTGAAAAGATAAGATGACAAGATATTTTTTTTATTTTCATCCCCATATTTCTTTTGATACGTTGTCGTTACCAAGTGGTTACTGGATACCTAGCCACTGCTTTTTTTTAACTCGTAGAGCACATTTACGCGCTTTCGCTGGCCCTGGGTGAGGTCCACTGTTGAGTGAGACCCGTGGTACATTACAGTGCCGAATACCCTTAAAAGCACAGCAGTGGCCGCACTGATGGTGCAGTGCGGCCACTGCTGTAGTGCCCCGGAACTACAAAAAAACTAGATCAACTGGATACTTAAATCACTACTGCTTTAGATATCCAGTATCCACTGCACAGCTGGAGATTAAAGAGAAGCTTCGAATCACGATCAATTTATTAAAATAAACGATGTCATTTTTTATTGCAAACTTCATTGCGCTAAAAGTTGTTAGCCTTGCGTTCTTTCGATTGGAATTGGTGTTGAGCGCCTTGGTATGTCTTCCTTGTTCTAGAATCTATTAATACCTGTGACGAGTTAATCAGGACGAATGCAGTCGATACTTATAATACTGATAGGTGGTATTGTACCCATGGTGATGGGCAAAGGCAGTGGCCTTTAACATGTTTAAATAGCAGCGCCCCGCAGTTTCGCCACTTAGATCTTGTGTGGGATCTGGAGTGGTTAGATCATGCTCCGAGTACCTACTCAGTAGGATTCGCACAATACCTTACATCCGTCGTCGCAGCATTCTGACTACTGTACTGAAGATTTAGGTTTTTTTTTCGGGCCTGAACTTATGCTGTGGAAGCGAAGAGAAGCACAACACTGCTTCATTGGATTGCTATGAATGCTCGTCTGGCGACGAGACTGGGTTTAGGGTCGTAACAGGGACCAATCCCCTTCTCTCCCGCAGATAGGAGAGATGCATCCGGATATGAGTGTTTTTAACTGCTAATTTAAATTTCATTCAATTGTCATGGCCGGAGGGGCCGAGAGATCCTCCTCCCCCGACTCTGACGTATGGGGCAGCTCGCGTGCGGTGGCTAAAATGGCCTCGGCGCTTACGTGAACGTTTGGCTCATGGAGGACTTGGGGGCCCATACCCCCTCAGACTCATGGAGCTTTAGTAATGTGTGGCCACTATATGTACCCGAATGTGACGGTATTGTTCTACGTTTGCATGTGCAGACTTCTATCTTCCCTGCTACAACCTGAACAGCTGGATACATTTTAACGTGCGCTATATCGCAAATTCATCTTGTCCACCCGAGTAACACTGGGTTCTTATGTTTATTGTTAGGTTATTTAACAAACACACAGGCAAAGTGCGGTGTGCGACGTGACATAAGCATTCTAACATGTCTAAAAAACTAACCATTGCGAATCGTCAACACTTTTGATGTTTCAGTAAGATCTTAAAAAACACCTACGGTTTTTCCCATACCCAGCACCTCTATAGCAGTGGTAACACCAGTTGTTCTGGATTATTGCTCTTTGGTCGAGCTTCTGAATTTTGCTAACTAAACTTCAATTTTGCATTGGATAATCCTAGATCTGCATAGTCATCGTGCTTGCTTCACATTGTAGATAAGACACTTTGAAGTTGTCGCTAACCGTTGAGGAGAACAAAGGCTACGAATTACGAACTTACATTTTGTCGATGGCATTTTGCACCATAAATATTATGAACTTAGTTACTCCTTCGATTTTTGAATTGAATTCTCCACAACAAACCGAATTTTTTTTGACAACTCTGTGGTGTGCACCAGTGTCAGACATCTGCTCTGTGGTTACACAGCTTATACCTACAGCCTGGCTTCAGGCAAACAAGAAAGATCTATATTTCCAACTACTCCTACCCCTAGCATTCACCCGCCTAAAATGTACTCCAAGAGAACTGTTCCTTTTTTCGGGAGAAATACTAATTATTGGCCCTTTGCGAAAATCAATTATCCGATACATTGAATGGAAAAAAAAGATGTTTTTTATAGTTTGTGGGACAAGCGACCAACGACGGAGCCTTTTCATGACTATCTATGTTATATCACGTTGATGCGTTGCCCTCATTTCCTCATCCCCTCTAATGGGCCATGTGAAGAAATAACAAATATACGAGTACACATAAACTTTTCCATTTTCAACTATTAGTAGAATGTAGAATTAGTATGTTGCTATACGTATTACATTTGCTGAATCCATTTGTAATTATTTAGAAAAGGTAACGACAGTGAAGTCTGTACATGAGCATCATGGTATCTAGGACGGCTTACTCAAGTTGAGTTTCAACACTTTCTAATCGACTTTACCAGTACATCTCATGGATGGCTGAACCTTTTATTACTCTCATCATTTTGCCTCCAGGATGGCTGAAGGGCGTAATAGTATTTCTATTTTTGGAAGTGCTGCTGATTTTTGTCTCAAATATGGCTGAATAGTGTAATAATTTTGTAATTTTGTTTCAGGGATGGCTGAACAGCATAATATTCATAGGTATGATGGCCGGCGCATACGCATGGGGCTCGGTAGCGGACACGCTCGGCCGCAAGCGCGTGCTCATAGCTATCTCCATCGTCAACGCCCTCGCCATAGTCGCCTCCTCCTTCAGCCAGAACTATGAGCTGTTTATGCTGTTCCGATTCATTAACGGCGCAGCGTAAGTACACTTTTATTGCTTTATCTATTTACGTCTTGCTAGACGTCTTTTTCGTCTTCTTTGTCCTAACCTCATTTCGTTTCTATACCTGATGATATCGGGGTTGGCTAAATGAAAAATAAACAGAGTCTGGACCACGTGTCGGATCACGCGAGTGGAGATTACTCCTTAAGAACGTACATGATTCTGAAAGGAATGGTGCGCAAAAACTTTTAGCGACGAGACGGCTTACTTTGGTGTTACGTTCAACCGCCGTTTTATAGGCTTTTGCTCTTATTTTTATACCGCGTAAACATACATACCAAGTCTACTACAATATAAGAAATGAGTAACAAACAACTGTTCCATCCGCATTATCCATTCCCATCGGTCGTAGCGTGATGACGTGCGTTTAATGTGGTACATTAGCTACAACAATGCCAAGTGTCATCAAAATCTGGTCAGTAACTTTGGTATGATTGAATGACAAACATCCATCCATTAATACAAATATCCAAACTTTCCCACTTATAATATTGTTAAAAACTATAGCTTAGCGTATCTGTGTAGGAACATCGCCAAACATCAAACAGGCATACACTAATTATCAAATTATATCCGTTCAACACTTTAAAATAATTTGAGTTGGTACTTAATAAGCAAATTGATAAACAAAAAACTAAATTAATGCTCATTATTATTCTGTTGAAAAATAACTAACAAGTAATTTATATGTTGCTATGAAAGACTATATTGCGCCAAATTCTTCCAAGCTATTGATGTAGAGTTACCTGTCTACCATACTCTATGGTTCCAACTCTAGACAACGTAGAGATAGTAAAGATGGAGAACGGATGCCATATGCAGTTATATGACGGCGAGTTGCCGTCTTAGTGAATAGAGAAAGAAGATGAAATCGCATTACTATATTTGTCTACCTGATTAGATCGTATGCACATTGCGCAGAAAGAAATAAATGAAAAAAGAGAGACAGAGGGAACTACATTTGCTGTCCTTTCCAAGTATAAGGCCGCGCTTTAGGCTGGCTTTCCCTCTCAATTTATGTCCCTGACTTCTGGTGTTGACGCTTGCTCTGGGTACTTTCCTTGAGTGTAGCAACAAGCAATTCGAGTAAACACCACATGATCCGACACGAGAGGCCCCAGTAAGAGGCGCCCACGTGGAACATAACATTTACTGTCTAAATTTCTCTCTGCTGGGCGATAGAGGGACCCGTCTCATGAGTTTGCCCCCGGTCCTGCCCGATATAGTTTACGTCACAGGGTATTGTATGAGCGATGGTAGTGTTACAAACAAATAGAACCCTACTATATATCCTACTCCTGTTCATGCTATTTAAGTATTAACTAGAAAATAAAATGTTTATCTTTCTTTAATTTCCAGGTTAGGAGGTTCGGGCCCCGTCATCTGGTCTTACTTCGCAGAGTTCCAGCCCAAAAAGAAACGCGGAGCCATGTTAAGTTTCATGGCCGCTTTCTGGACGCTCGGCAATTTGTTCGTCGCTGGTCTGGCTTGGGTTATCATTCCCAGTGGTAATTAACAAATTCTAGTTTGAAATAAAATATTGAATTGAAAGAAAAAAAATATATATATAAACGTTCGGAAGATAGTAGGAGGTAGTTTCATGCGGCATTACAGCCAAATTAGGCTGCTACGAATGGAGAGGTACCTCTCGGTCATGCATACTGCCGCAAAAAGACAGACACGTTTTCTAGACCTACCCCATTTTGTGGTTACGTTTACTTACGAGCCTGCAATGCAGTCTCGACCTACCATCTTGTGGCCACTGACACTTCGCCTCTTAGTGAACTGTCGTTTAAATCCTCGTGTTTCCTTCCAGGTATTGGCGTTACAACAGGAGCCTTCGTGTATAACTCATGGCGAATCTTCCTACTCGTAATGTCCCTACCTTCCTTCCTCGTGGCGGCTCTATTATTCCTGCTTCCCGAGTCACCCAAATTCCTCATCACAACTGGCCGTCACGACGAAGCTCTGGAAGTATTCAAGGGCATATACATGATGAACACCGGACGTAACAAGGAGGAGTATCCAGTACAGCAAATATTGGTGGACGAAGCTTATCATCCAAAGCAGGAGAAGGAGGTGAAAGACGTGAAGGAACCAAGGTCCAAGTTGAGAAGGATGCTGAGCGATATATTGGAGCACAGCAAGCAGTTGTTCGTGCCACCAATCTTGAAGTTCACGTCTATTTCCATTACCATCAATTTTACGTTCCACATTGGGTAAGTGATTCATATTCAATATTACCATCGCCTCGCGGTTTTATCCTCATGACTTGCGTACTCCGCTGCTTCTTTTCGTACCGTGATGGTCTTCCTCGATAAATGGACTATCAAACACTGAAAGGTTTTTCAATCGGTGCAGTAGTTCTTAAGATTAGCGCGTTCAAATTTACTCTTTGGGTTATTGGGGCTTTTGGGTTATAATATTAATATGTATATGGAGGAAGGTACCAAGTGGCCTAAAGTGAATGATTACTAACACCCATACCTGCATACACCATATATGCATATGCTTAGCAGTTATGCGAATGTCTATGGACGGCGGTGTACCTTTACACCAAAAGAAAGAATAGGTATTTTCTCGATAGATTTTCTTGATTTTTCCACTAAAGAATGAGGGCAAACCATTGAGCTTATCAGATGATAAGTGAGTGATGACCATCAACGCCTATACCTAGGCATTAGATATATGCGCAACTAATAGGAATCGCCTATAAAAAGCTCGCTTTCTCAAAATCTATCCTTCACGGACTGTCTCTTCAACAAAAATCAGGGTCATATGCGTTCTACTTGTCATAAATCAAATATTTTCGCCCCAATCTCCATGATGCTGATCCAATGTCAGATGATGCCTGACCGGCTATTGATGATGACCTCATCACATGGATTGCTTTAGACTATGTAGGTAATGTTTCTCTTAGTTTTTGCTACATAACTGAGCCCCTTTTAGCGCGGGAGCCTTGCATTTGCTACTTTTGCTACATGGTTAATACGACACTGTCCCAAACGCAATGAGACATTATAACATCTTGTCCCCAGATACTACGGCCTCATGATGTGGTTCCCGGAGATGTTTAACCGTTTCGACGAGTGGGCGCGCGCGCACGATAACGCTGAGGCGGACGTGTGTCAGGTTAGTCTAAAACCAAGTTGAATTACATTTCTGCTTGTTTCCAGTAGAACAAACATTTGCAACCAAGGGCATGTTTTGTTCTCTTTTTCTCTTTTGTTCCTATTTTTTATTATCTATAGCGTGTATAAAGGAGCGATTCAATCCTGTTATGTTTTCGAAATGTCCGAGGTGTAGGTTTGCATTAAGCCAGTTTACAGATATTCACGTTTTAGAAATTTATTTTAAAACGTAAGAGGGTCTGTCTTTGTATTCTCTGAATTCGTTCTCCTGGGACATTTTTTAAGTGTAGTAGGGTCTCTATAACTATATGCACGCCTCTGAGTCACTTATAAGGGCCTCTGTAACGTTCCTCTGTGCTCCCCAGGTGACGCGCTACGTGACACAGCTCGGCACACACAGCGCAGAGGCGCGGTGCGACGCGCACATCAGTTCTGACGTGTTCATGGATTCGCTAATCACCGTCGCCGCAGCGATACCATCTAATATCTTCGCCGTGCTGGGCATGGATCGACTCGGCAGGAAGTTTTTCTTAGGTAATAATCATAGTCCCAGCCAAAAACATCTACAATGTAGGTAGACTTTAGTTTATCAATTGTGCATTAAGTTTAGTCCACCTAATGGTAAATTTTGCTTGAGGTTATTGTTGCGGTCTGTCCGCATGGAATGCCTATGATGTGTTTTTTTTTTAACAAAAAAGGAGTAGGAGCTCTCTCTCTCTCTCTCTCAACAATATATTGAAGGGACCTCTTCCGATTAATTTGCCACAGACCTCAGATGGAATGGCTACTTCGGCTGTTTTCAATGTTCTATCTATTGATGGCTTTGGCTATTAGAAACGGAATGTGGACATATTTAGTTAGAAACGTATAACAAAATTTTACTCAGTATTAGTTGTCAAATCTTTCTGTACATAGAATATAGAAAACGACCATTGACGAATTATAGTTATCACTAATGATTATTTAGTTTTCGCGACGTTCTCTGCGGGAATGTGCTCCGCCGCCATGTACTTCGTGTACAACAAGACCAACAACTTGATAGTCAGCGCTATCTTCAGCTCCGTCATATCCTGTGGCAACGCCTCCCTCGACTGTCTCATCACAGAAGTCTTCCCTACTAACTTGCGGTTAGTATACCTTACTTTGTTACTGTCGCTTTCACAAAACCAGCAGTAAGTTATACTGGCGACATTTCTACGGTTTAATGGTGAAGTACGCGACGATGTATATGGGCGTGGATACAATCAATGTCGACTGGCCGATTGCTTTATTCTATAGTCATTTTTGGTAAGAACTTAAAATCCACACGAACATGCAGATGCGTTGCCCTCCTTCACTCACCCACCATTGGCCACCAGTTTATCATAAGTGCACGAAATGTCATGTCAAAACTATCACTTTTAAGGTGATATTGTGCGAGTGGTAGCTCCCCGGTCGTGCCGCCCCAAATCGGCTGCAAACAGCATGGCCCTACCTGTTACAAAAAAAAACTTAACCAACAAATAACGTGGAGATCACTCTATCATATGGGTATATTTTTACACTTTGTAGAGCTACGGGTGTGGCTGTGTCGATGGTGGCCGCTCGTCTGGGCGGTATCATCGGTAACGTGGTGATAGCCACGCTTCTCGACACCTACTGCCCCGCTCCGACCTTCATCGTGGCGGCGCTACTGGCGGGCGGAGGCCTCATGTGCCTCTTACTACCCAACACGACGCGTCAGGCGCTGCAGTAGTTCCCACACAGTTCGATATCCCACTTCTGAATACTACACGGTCCCGATATTTATGCACCGGACGTCGATGGCGTCATTTCGGCGCACAGATTGTGCCGTTAGGCGTCGCGGCACGAAAGCAAGGGGAAGGTCTCTGGCTTTTCAAAGTGCAGAGACATTGTGGCAGATTTATACTTCCGGATGATATCCACGGGCCGGGAATAAAACAAATTATTAGTAGAACATGGGTATCATTATTGTTACTATCGTTATAATTGTTGCCAACACTACGTTCTTCCAGAATAATTGTATATAATTAACAACTTATAAGCATATTTAATGTGCAATTTTAGATGTTACCATATTTTATTTTACACTTTCGTTTGTGTGGGATTCGATCTGTGGGAATTTAAGCATCAAACAAATTGCTGTAGATATTTTGTTTATATTTGTAAGATATTTCTATAGATAAGTTTTATTTAAATACGACTTTTCTAGTGACTAAAATGACTGTTAGTCAAAAAAAAATCACACCAATCTTTATCCGAAGTATTATAGGTTAAGCAAAAAAAAAGAATAGTTCAAATATTGTTGTTATTACGAATTTATAAATGGAACTTGTTACCGTAAGTTGTAGAGGGCGCTGGAATAGGTCGGCGTCTAATTTTTAAAAGCAATAAAAAATCGTAATGTAAGAAATATTTTTTCATTGCCATACACGAAAATATATTTCTTGATATTTTAAACATTATATTATTAATAAAAAGCATTTCATAAGATTTTTTTAATTTATTAAAAACCTTACTACACAGACGTTTATTACTAAAAGTCAATTCTCTTGATCTGCTCCTATATTCCAACATGGAAATATTCCAAACGAAGTGTGCCTTCCACGTAATCATAAAGGCTGCTCGCAACAAATATTGTACTTAACATTAACGCTACTATACTATTTATGGAGATACAACGTATTCTCATAGCTTATGATAATAGTTCAACGTAACAAATAGAAATCAAATAGTACCCCTCTACATAACAATTCAAACTCAAATTTCGTGTGCAGAATGCACGAGTACATACATGTTTGTGATTTCCAAAAACAAAATTCACTAAAGATATAAAAATATCATGATATACTTAGAAATTTAATATGTTACACGTACGTACCCCAACAATTTCATAATTAAATATAAATGTACATTAATAAGTTCTTCAGCAAGTAATGCGACGGTGATACCAGAGATAAAAACCATTAAAATATTTATTTACACAGTTGTCACAAACGTTTTTAACGCTCAGCACTCGAATCACACCATATAAATCTTTTACAATATAAAAATCCTACAATCCAGATTTTTCACTTCCACTGTACTCAAAGTACTTTAGCACTCCAGGCGTTTCTGGTAGACATTTCTTAACCTATTGC
>JAFELO010000396.1:91237-104221 GCA_017140195.1 Eumaeus atala | reverse complement strand
TAATAAATAGTTCTGTGGATCGATGGACACGCAGTCGCCTTAACTGCTATGCGGATCGGTTACTGTGAGCTGCATGATTGGTTGGAGAGGGATCTCCGTGGACGCTTCCGACGTGTCGGAGCAAGGTGTCAGTAAACGACGCGGCCAAGGCTGGCCATCTTCAGTTTCCGACTCTCGCACTTCGACTGACGAAGGCGACCCAAGGGCAGATTCTACCGACGAAACTGTTCTTTCTGCAACATCCTCTGTTAAAATGGGCATAGACTTTCCTACCGACTCCTCGTCGGTCAGTAAAGGCATAGAGATTGGACCGACGACGGACACTTGGGTTTCGTCTGTCGTTACGAAGGTCATTTCTGTGTTAGGCGACGGCAAGAGTGTTCCATAATTGTTGTTACTTAAGGGGTCTGTTGTTTTTGGTGCTATTCTAGGATCGGTCACCGTGATTGGGAGTTCGAGAGAAGTTGGCACTGTCTGTGGTGTAACTCCTATGACGGCGAGGCCATCTTCCAAATTAGAAGGCACGGTCGGTTCTATTTCGACCTTTGAAGGTACCTCGACAGGTGTCATGATCGGTTGATTAAGTACCGTACTGGTTTCAGAAACCCTACAGTGTACAGAAACATTTGCATTTAGATCTCTAAAGTCTGGTGCGTCGTCTCGCGTGGGTTCGGCATGAAAGACGTCGCTATTTGCTAGTGCAGCCTCTAAGATATCCCGTCTTTCTGGTTGTTGCGCCAGCATTGGTATCGGTTCGGCCATTGGAACCAATTGATTATTTTCCAAAACTAGAGGACGATTGTCTATAGGTGTGAGCGTTCCGTTGTCTTCAACGCACAGGTAAAATGAGCCTGGAGGACCACCAAAGTTTTCTCCCGGAATCGCCAGCAACTGTCCATCGGCGACGGCCGCCGGTTGAGGTTGAGCGGGCGCAGTCATCTCTGGCTGCGGCATAATGGGTTCTGGTTGACGAGCAATAGCAGTTGAAGGTAAAAGCTCTTCAAAATTCTCTAACTCAGAGTAATTAGAACCGGGAACTACGGTGGCTGTACTTGAGATCGGCGGCACAGCGGGAGTCAATATCGTATTAGTAAGCGGTGCTAGTGTTGGCATCTGTGGTATAGGCCGCGCAGGGGCGATGGCTAATTCGTGTTTCACTTTTTTAGCAGGTGTTATGGTCTCAGTGACATGTTTTCTGATTCGTTGCTTTTGAACTGGGGGTGGTGGTGTACTTGCTTCTCCTGGCGAAAGGGTTATTGGCTTTTGTATTACAATTTTTTCTTGAAGCGGGATTCTCTGCATAATTTGACCTGTTCTTTGCATATGATCAAATTGTGACATAGTTAATTGCATCACTGTTCCATTTTTTTGTTGTAAAAATATCCATGGATCAGCTGCATTTTTTTGAACTGTTTGAACAAGGTTTTTAGGTTCTGCTGCAATAATGCGTTTTGGAGCGGGTCGTATTTCTGGCAGCGGCGCAATGCTTTGTGTAGTTGTGGCGGAGCGTCCTCCAAGTATTAGCTGTCCCTTAGAAGTTATTATAGTATTTTTCTGTTTCTGTACAATTCTTGTCGGCGTCGCTTTTAACGGCGCCACTGCAGCTGCAGTGGCTTTTGGCGCTGCGCCGTTATTTGGTGTTAGCCGGTGAACGATCTGTTTCAAAGGTGTCATATTCGGCTGTTGCTTATTAGGGAACAAAATCTTCTCATGCTCCGAAGTTAATACTATCCTAGATTGTGCGCCTTGTGCATTGGTTATAATCATCACTGTGTTGCCTGGAGCGCTTGTGTCAGAAGCGGACGATACAAGTTTAGCCGAAACAGGTTTATTGTCGATAACATTGGGTGTTACATCAGGTCCTTTACCGAGTAACACGTGAGCCTTTCTGGTTTGTGGGTCAATGACAATTTTTTGCGTTCTTGCTGGACGTTGAGTACTGGTTGTTGGTAAAATGATAAACTTTTCTGTTTTCGCAGCAGGTTGGGGCACTGGTTGCAACAAAGTAGTTTTGATTTCTTTTACAGGAGCATCTGATTTGGTCATAATAAATTTTTGTTTTCCTGTTGTCTTATCGATCACTAACATTGACTTAGCACCTCGTATTTTTGAAGATTTAGAAAGAATATTAGGCGTCGTTTGGACTTTAGTCTCCACCGTTGGGTTCATCAATAAAGTCTTTATTTCTGTTTTGTTTGGAACAGCAGCAATTGGTGCATTATCATTTACAATTGTATTTTGTTTCTTCAATAGTTTCGGGGGATTATTAGAGGTAGTTATAATATTACCGTCTGACATGACTATAGGCATTTTCTCAATACTCTCTGGTGTTAAGATGTCATCAGATAAAACAACTGGCATTGAGTTAATATCGAACATAGTTTCTGCGCTTGGTTTATCTTTGCCAGATTTTATTTCTTTTATAGCAATTTGTGATGTTTGTGGTTTAATTTTTTGGAATTTTGTCACGGGCTTAGATATCTTACGGAGTTTCGGTTGATATATAATTGTGTTTGATTCAGGAGAAACCTCTGTAGCCGATTTTATAGCATATGTTTTTACGGCCGAACTTTCATGTATTGTCTTCCTACTAGGTGATAAAATGATCTTATGAGAAGTAGGCTTTTCTGCAATGTTATTAATTATGGTCTTTGCAGGAGCAGCACGACGAATAATTATTTTTTGTTTCGGCGATTTAGATTTCAATGGCACTTTCCCTATATCAAAATTTAGGATTTTTTCATTGCCCGTGACAATAACCTGTTTAGCGACACTTTTCTTAGGTGCTATCTTAGGCATAGTCGGTTCTTCTAAAATTTTTAAAAGTTTAGGTGAATTCGACTCAGTTAACAAATTTTTAGTTTGAACAGCCGGGACACTAACAATCTCACTCAATGTCGGCGTTACATTTTTTTGTGTCAATGCGTTACTCAAAGTCACTTTTTCTACTAACGACGTCAAAATTGGTTTGATTATTTCTTTATCTTTTATTGTATTAGCGTCTTTAATATTTATGTTATGATCAACAGATTCAGACATTTGTACTAAGGATTGAGCAGCAAATAAATTTTCACATTTTTCTTGTTCTGTTTCAAAACGACTAGTCAGACTTTCATTATTAGTAGCGGTAATATTTTCAGGATTACCAGGTAAACTTATTTCATTTGTGATAATATTTTGATCTTCCTCAATATTTTTATAACCATCATCTAAAGTAGAATTTAGAATAGTAAATTTCTTTTCCGGTGTTTTGGTTTTCATATTGACTTGCGATTCAATGGGTATTTTGCTGTGAATCGAATTAGTGGATGGTAAATTAATTAGAGCCTCAGCAACTTGTAAATCAGATTCTGATGGAGTATTATCGGTAAGCAAGTTCCTGGTGTTGTCCTCCTCACTTTCTTCTGTTATTGTATTATTAGAAACAGTGTTAACAAACGTTAGTATTGGAGAGTCATTCTTTACCCCCTGCTCTTCTAATACTGGGGATATTTTATAGATCTTCCCTAATTCTATGCTATTATTTATATGTTCGTGTGATGCATTTTCTACTTCTTCCTGTTCGGAATACCGTTCTACAGTTTCATGGATACCGTTTCTTTTATTATCCTCATTGTTCAAACCATTAGTAATATTAAGTATACGGTTGTCTTTATTGTCATCTTCAAATAAATCTTCTGGTGGATCATCGCTTATTATTTTAGTTACCCTATCAGTCTCTCTAGATACACTAAGCAATGCATCCACTGCAGAGGCAGTAGATTCGTTCATGAACGGTTCAATTATTTCTGTTGTTTTTGATAGATAATTAGAACTTACAATAGTAGACTCGGCTATAGTTTTATCTTGTGCATCAGCAACATCTACTTGATTAAATGTTTTATTACTATCATTTAGAGTCTCATGTCCCATTTCATACATTTTATTATTTTCCTTTACACTTAAATCTATCTTTTGATTATCTTTATTAACATCATTTTGATCCTCCGGTGATATATCGACACATTCTATAACATGAGGGACATCTAAGTTTGTTAGTTCTTTATTCTTTTCTTTACTATTCTTTTCCCGTTCAAGCTGTGCAGCCTCTGCCTTCATTTTCTTCAGCTGAATTTTTGGCGCCAAACGAGCAACTTTTATCTGTTCAACGGGAGGAGAAATCCTGGGTTCGATTAAAGACACCGAATCAGTACCATTTATTTCATTTTCTGACATATCTAATCTCTCTGCTGCATTAAGTTGTTCTGCAACGTATTTCCCTATTGCATCTTGGCTTCTAGAATGTCGACTTCGAAAAAATGTTTTAGTTTTAAATATTGTTTTCGTGGGTTGCGTGTCGTTAGAGCTTTTTTTTTCAGTCACTATATTTTGTACTTTCTCCAATTGTTTATCTGGGGATTTTACTACCGAAGGATCCGGAAAATTTTCCTCCTCTTTAAAAGTTTCTGGAGCTGTAGGCAACTCTGGCAATGTTGTTTTACTCAATAGTTCAGCAACTTCTCTTGCCATTTCATCTTCATCAATACTAACACTTTTATTTTCATCTTTTCGTTTTGGATTTTTCACACGCGGAATTTTTCGACCCACATCAGTTTCGACTGGCCAATCTTCATCCTCACAAAATTCATACTTGGCATCATTCGACGTTTCAGGCTTTTCAGTGATAGTAGTAATCTGTTCTTCGATCTTTTCATCCTTGTTTACTACCTCATCATGCACTTGAATATTGGGTAGTTCGGCAGAAGTAGGTACTGCTGGAGATTCCGATGCAATTGGTATTTCTGGAGAACCACCCATAGCAGTTGAAGATTCGTCGTTTGATTCCTCATCTCCATCATCCCAATCTGCTAACAGGCTACTCTTTATTTCTGTATCTGTTTTTGATTTTTTTACTTCAAGGTCAGATGATTCCTCTGCGATCCGCTTTTTAGCTTGTTTCTTAACAGGTTTATCGTCTGTATCCTGTTTAGTATTGCGTATTTTTGGTGAAGATGTAGTATCTGGTGTTGATTTTGGAGTTTTTGCTAGCTTCTTCTTTAGTGGTAATGGTGATAGTGTTGGCATATATGGTGTGAATGTAGCACTGTGAGTTTTATTATGCATTATTAATACATTTAACCGAGTGGTATTAAAATTACAAGCATGACAAGCATACATCCCTGGAGTTGACATATTTGGTGTACTGATAGCCTGATTTTCTTCAGGCTGTGATTTTTCCTCTCTTTGTGGAGTGGTATCCAATGGTTCAGACCCGGCACGACTGGTAGACGGTGATGGTGCACTCTCGGTAGATTGTCTGGGAGATTTTGTGCCTTGTACCAAAATGTGCACCTTGTAGTTAGTTTTTTCTCTAAGCTGTAAAAACATATTTTTAATTTATTTATCTATGGTAATTGTTATTGCGCTTTCGAAATCTTTAGTACAATTAGAGAATCACTTATTGGATACAGTAAGAAATTATTTGTTCAGTACGTATTGATAGAGGTGTTGATAATAAAGGGTACAGGTGCTGATTTATAAAATTTTTTTCTTCAAGGTCCCATTCAAAAATTTATTCTTAGGTGTGAAAATATTTTTTTAATGTACATTTTTTAATGTGTCTTAAAAGAAAGATTCATAATATATTTCAGAATGTTTAAAAACTTACCCTACTGACGGGTGTAGATTCATCTGCTAATCTGCCTCGGTTGTTCTTTCCTGAAACGATAGATGAAAAATATTTAATAAGTGTCACACAATTTTGTCCATCCCTGTACCCGTATAAGGAGGTGAGAAATATTTTTTTTATAAATTTTATTTAATTTTACTACAGAAATACGTATAGTACACATTCGTAAACATGTTTGAGATTCGAATCTACGGTCAATCTCAATCTTATCTCTGGAGATTTGTATGAAAATTTTAAAATATAAAAAGTTTTGTTTTGACAAAAACTTTATAGCAAAGTTAGAAAAAAATGTGAGTCTGGTGGGGGACGGATATCTCCCAACAGTAATTTGAAGCTTCATGATGGTCTGTCGCTGTTGTGTCTTTTAGTTAGAACCTGTGACGTATAAGTCCACTTAGTGGTGGACACCTAGTGATGGACTTATGCATAACACTGGACAAGCACAATAATATTCCTATGAAAAACTAATTAGATCCGGACTCAACCCACTGAAGTAAACACTTATTGTTGTTGTACAGGATTCACTTTTCATTGCAGGTAACAATACAATCTAGAATTTGTTTGTTTCTTTACGGATTCAGTAGTGCAATGCTATGCATTAAACGCAAAGATCTCTGTACTACTTATTAATGTGGCACCACCTATCTCTTTAACTTAGTTTGGCCATTTTATCTTTACAATTCAATTTTTTATACCTTTTGGGATGGGTTGCGCACAGCAAGCTCAGTCACATTGAACTCATCATTCACATTCCACACAGTAACTCATATTCGAAAATTTAACTTAAGACACATGGGAAATAGAACCTGTTACATGGCATAGTTTTATTCAAAAATCTTTCATATTGCTGAAATAAAATTTCCAATGACACAAATAAAGATTGTATCCAATGGTTTTAGCTAATTACCTTTCTTTATGGAAATGGGTGTTTTTTTCGGATCTCCAAATAGGCCAGCATAGCTTTCTTTCTTGACCTCTTGATACTCATCTCTCGTCAATATCTCCTTATCCCCACCAACTGCAATTTCTGCTCTGATGACATCCTCAGGGAATTTATCCATATGACCATGTTTAGTCCTATACATGTCTAGAAAAAACGAATATATTTATTTTTATTATAACTAAACACAAATTATTACTTATAAACAGCCTTCAATGAGGCATTAAATTAAATAATAAACACTGGACACTACAAGAGGAAAAATAATCTATGGTAATGTGTGATTAATAAGGTGATATCACTTGCATTTCAACTGGTACAATTAATGTAACATTAATAATGTCTGTAATGTAAAATTGCCATGTCTTAACTTATTAGAATGTCATAGTTTTCTCACATGGTCTTATTAGGTCAAACCTCACTTTTTGGTTCTCCTTCAAGGGATCAAATGTAATGTATTAATGTATAGAAAAAACCCAAGAAAAACAATGAAATTTAATTCCAATAAGTAAAGATATATATTATATAGTTTTATACCATTTATATATAATAGGATGTCTATATCAAATGACATGTGGTGGTGTGGTAGTATCTTGGTGGTGGTATGAGAAAACCAGCATGAGTCCTATCTTATCACTCATGCCGGTTTTGTTATTCTTGAGGCGGTATTTATATCATAAAATAATTGATAATATATAAGCATCCTTTGTTATATAATGCTGAGCTTATGTCCCGGAGTAGACATAGTGAATGGAAATATATTTGTGTGGGTGGGATAGTGTGAAGACACCTTCCTTGTAGTGACCAGTCTCAGATCAATGCAAGTAGCAGTTCATTGTAACAGGTCCAGCAGAGACTATGAGGAAATATGACTAGAAACTTTTTACACATCATAGCCAGTACATGTGAACCCTCCCACTTCATCTTCCACACCATGCTCATCTTGTTGTGTCAGTACATCAGCTCACCGAGCCAGAGCACCAACTTGACCTTACTGACATCAGACATACCAAAATACTAACAATATACTTACATAGTCCTTTGTTTATGAATTCATTTTTGCGGCTGCAATTGTATTTGAATATTGAATTCAAATTCTTGACATATTCACTGTAAATTCAAAGAAAATACATTAAACACATCTATAATAGCCCCTTTATTTTAATCAGGCCTTGTGGAAAAAAGGGCGAAACTGATATGGAAATCTGGAAGTTATGGAAAAATCATATTTAGTACGAGTGTTAGCTCTTGTGTAACTTGTAGTCTTTTCTGTCTAGTGGTCTAGTTGAAAGCTTTTTCAGCCCGTTGTGTGGTCACAGTTCAAATCTCAGACTAGACAAATGGTGTTTTTAATTTCTAACAATAGTTCAAACTAAGCTAAGATGACATTGTATAATATTTAGTATAACAAACACACACACACTGGATTGTTCTGCAATGGCATGTCTCACATAACCACAATGATTTTTTTTTTATTTTATTGGTCTTATATTTTATGTGAAATAATAATTCTGAGTATAGAACTTTGTTAGAATAACAATCTGGATCCACAGATTGTTTTTGTAAGATTCACCATTTGAGTTTAACTAACTGCCTCCAGAAGGCCTTCAAGTCTTATCAACTATGAATATTAAGTGTAGGCAGTCACTCAATATTCATTTATATTGAATCATAATATTGAAAGGTTTAAATGCTATGTAGGAAATAATACTAAACTCTACATAGATTCAAGAATTGATACATAATAGATTAAAAATAAGATTATATTTGACCCCCCCCCCCCCCCATAAAACAAAGTACAAGATTACTAGGTAGACTAGATTTATATGCTCAAGCATTAGGTTTTTAAGATAGTATCTACAACAAACACTGGAGGAGTGTAAAGTCAAATTTTTCGACTACTACATGTGGGAAAAGGTGATAAAAAAGTTTTGTCTCCAAAGTAAGGAAACTTATCAAGTGCATTAATTTTCTTTTACTAGCCATGTTGCTGTTCCAGTTTCACCCACATAAAATATATCTCAAGAGACATGTTCAACTTTTATCGGACAAAAAGTACAACTTTGTTATTCTACATTGTTATATGTCTGTGCTAATTTTTATCAAAATCCATTCAGGCACTAGTAGAAAAGTATAACAAATATTTACAAAATAGCTTTTACAATATTAGTTGAATTTTATATACCAGTCATTACCAAAGAATTGTATATGCCACAGTCATAATTTATGACATGGGGCCTAAAAGTGTACATTCTATTTTATAGAATACGCATTTTTGCAAATTGTCCTGTCATTAACTGATGTTGCATAGTTATATATAGTGAGAAACTTTTCGTTTAGCAAACTATTACAAAAGGAAAACAGCTTACTATGTGTCCTCTTGATAAAACTTCACAACTGCAATAGGTGGTTTTTTAAAAGATGGAAGCACGTCTGGTGGTAGCTTTTCGGCCCCCACAACCTCTCCAGGCCACCAACAAGATCCGAGTTTAACCCACACCACATCACCGTCCAAATAATTATTTTCATTTAGTTCACACATCACCACTGTGTGTTTAGACGACACGCACTACCATATTTTTATTCTATAGACACTATAGGTTGAGTGGTATCTGTTAATATAACATAATGGGGTGTCGTAAAAATGTAAAAACACGTAGTTTAAAAAATATCTCAGAAATGAAACTGTAATATTATGTTTCTATAATTGTCAAACTAGTTGCAAAATAGAACTTGTAAATAAATTCACCGACTGCGTATGAAATTATTTCATAAGCTACTACGGTTGGTACACTTGCATACCTTATCAGATATGTTTAATATGATTAATGTTATCGTTAAATAATAATAAAAAATAATGAAGTAATTTATTGCAAAAAAAAAATTAATAATACTATACGAACATAGCCGTAATTAAATAATAAACTGTTTATATGACCTCCGGAAATGCACCATCGTACAGCGTCATCTAGTACCAATCACATAAGATAAATATTTATGTTACCAGTCTAAAATTCGTTGACAAGAATACTCATCTGAATAGCAACACAGTTTCAGTATGAGTTTTTGCCATTTTTAAAAGCTGCACTTCCACGCAATACAAGTTTCTTTCTTTACAAAGTATAACGTATAGCCTTATATAATCTTCATGTTTCTTCTTTTGACGACCGATTGGCGCAATAGTAATATCGCGAGCTGAATCCCACCTAGATTATTTAAAAAAATATATTAAATATGTTTTCGTCTAGTACTTGTAACACAGGTACTTGTTAACACGCGCGCCCTCTGGCTGTACCTCACGGCGCGGTATTGGCTTTATAAATACTATGTTAGCCATCTAGGTGACAGGTCACACTGTCACATAACAGTACTTAGTATAGGGCTAGGCTAACGTGTGTTATTATTATTCTATCCCTCTTGACTTTCGTGTAACTCACACTTTCTATGTTCACTGACTTATCTTTCTCTCAAGCCTCGTTTATCTTGCGGTCGCGTCACGCGTTCATCAGCTTACTCCCCAGAACAAGAGTGTGTGACAAAGTTTTACCTGAAAAATTGAATATCTATGATTATTGTTTTCGTATATTTACGCTATAATCTATGATTATAAGAAATAACTGCAATCATGATGAGACAGTAAAATGTAAACCAAAGTTTCTAGTCAGACGAGAGATGATATAATACCTAAGTGCACAAATTTTTTTATCGTCTAGTCATCCGTCCTTATCCACTGCATACATAAGAGAAAGACAAAAAATTAAAAAAAAGGGAGATCGAGAATGAACAACATTTACTGTCTCATACGGCTTAGACGGCCGTGTTGTGGGCTGGGTTTCCCTTCTCTATCAATGTTATTTCTGTGATTTCATCGCGATTTTCAAATGTGTGTCCACTTCTGTGAATTTCTTGGGGTGCTAAATTCCTTTTTTGTGTTATCATAAGTAGTAATATTTCTAAAAAAAATATCCAAATATTAAATATATCATACAAACATCCGTAGTGTTATATAAATAGTATTTTATAAGCATAAGTTTGTTCTTGTTAATTACAATGAAGTCTATAATTTATCCTTCTTGACGTCGGGTTGTTTTATGTTTATTAGCCACGTTTAGGAAAACGAGGTGTTGGTCGACCGTTCACCAGGTAGGAAGACGATCTCCGTGCACTAGCCGGAGCAGAGATCGGTCGTCCTGGCGTTCACTGAAAGAGGCCTTTGTCCAGGAGTCGACCGATAAGGGCTGATAATGATGATGATGACAATGAAATTTGGGGTATCCGATATTGAGATAATAGCGGATATTTGGTATAAGCCTCTACTGACTCTTGCTGACACGAGCGGATGGTAGCGTCAACAAAAATGTTTCATATATTTTTTATTTATTAACATAACAATGGTAGCCGTTGTGGTTAATTTTTTATTCTATTAATGCTTTTATCATGAAAAGTATAGTAAGACGTCATAAATTAACTTGACATTCGGAATTTTTCAAGTAGTAGTAGAATTTGTGTTTCTATAATATAAATAATATCTCTTATATGAATACACGGGACATCAATGATACTCATTTAACGCTCATTTGACCTTTTGTTTTTGTTGACTTATTGTAAGTTAAGAACTATGCAAATGGAAAAACATTAAATAACAATAAATTTAAAATAGTAAGAAATAACTATTTAAATAAGTGCGTATAGAATCTTTTTTTTTGCGTCGAGTACCGGTTGAACCTTAGTAAATATGACGGAGACAGCAATGGTTTATGAGTGGGAAAGCATGTAAGGTGGCCATTGCAGGTTCCTTTCGTTAACGAAAGGACTTTTTTATGTAAGGAGCCTACTTTTTGAAATCTGAATCTTTAATCTAAATGGAAGTTTTAAATTTACGTTTATTTTAACAATGCAGTAGCGAAATTACTCTAAACTAAGATTACGTTGACCAATTTTCATTATGGTAGGTCTTTTATAGCTTATTAAGGGCACTTACAAAACGGATCCGAATCGGGTACTTCTACATACATATATTTATATAAATCATTCAACAATAAGACACGTTATTGGGTTTATTACTGGCAACAAAATAAATGAAACAAGCACGTGTTAAAATAATTTATATTTGTATCAAAATAAAAAACTTAACTTTACTAAAAGTATTTAGGAATTGGGGAGAGAATGTGATGATTGAACAGAAATATATTTATACGATGTTCATTTATGGATATACATAATTATAATATACAACTTTAATTTTATGTTTAACATAAATGACGTTTGATTAATCTAGGCATCTTAAATAAAATTATATCTTCACGGATGTTATTTCTCTTTGTCGCCACCGCGAACTGATAGTTAATGTTTAAATTATTGAATAATAAACTATTATTAAATAATAATAAGACAATGGTCTTGGTGCAGTCGGCCATGTTTTCTCATAGACTGTACTTGTTAGGTACATGTTCATGTGCCTAACCTAGGTATTTCATTTTGAGTTCGCCATTCTTTTTAGACATTTATAATATGACACAATAAGTATAATATTTGAATATAGCATGAAAAATTCTATACTTTAAGGATTTGTAGCTTTAGCAGATCTCAATAAAGGTACTACTTAATCTCTCCATCCTTTGCTTCCAAAACGATGAAACATCTGTATAGTGTAGGTACTTGGGTTTTCCGAATGATGTTTACAATATCTTTGGCACTTGATAGATTTTCGCTTTTTGTCGCATACGACTATGTTGTGAAAGTGTCACTGGGTCAAACCAAATTACAAAAAAAGAAAACATTATTTGCCCAGTTGGATTGTTGGTCCTCATTAAATTAATTTTAAAACATTGTTCATTTGTATTAAAGTAAGTCACTATATATGTTCTGCGAGTTAGCCGGCGTACTGGCGGACTATTTTCGCCCACTGCTGCGGGTAGTTCCTCTGCACGTAGGAGAGGGTTCTCTGTATCTGTTTCGTCTCCATCGGCGTGCACTGCGGGCAGGCGCCGCGAAGCACCAGCGGCGCGAGAGCTGCAATAAAACAGAATAATATAATAACCTATTACGCTATCAGGCATCATAGTATATATATAGTATCAATAGAGAGACGCTCAATCAAGGACTGTACTAGTATGTTCATAGTGTTTTTGACCGGATGGCGTCGGTCTGGGCTCGTGACATTCTCTTTACTTGCCTCCGTATTGTTACGCCCCTGCACCATAGAAGACCCTCAGCCATCTTTGTTCTGACCAAATCCTCGGTGACTTGGTACTGTGAAACGATCGCTATCCTATCGCGGCACGATTCTGACCTACGTACTTTCAACACATTTAACCTACAAAAAGAAACTCCTCACTTCGTGTTCCCCAAAGAATATACCAAATTTTAACTTCTT
>JAFELO010000396.1:54688-91225 GCA_017140195.1 Eumaeus atala | reverse complement strand
AATGGATGGACAAAGTTACTTAAGTGCTAAATATCTTTTAAAATGTTAAATTTAAATCCGCGGGGTATAGCTAATAAATTAGAAGCATCTTTTTACAACCTTTCGGACATAGGAAAATCCGCTTGACGCAATCCTACGAGGCGACATCGCAGTTCGGCCTAATTGCACAACGAGAAATCGAAACAAGTAGGTCTCAGCTCTCTTACTTAACGCCCGCCTATTCTGTTAATAACAATTACATTTAGCACACGCTAAGGATTATGAATGCTTAGATTGCATCATCAGCATTATCAACGAGTATTGTACTGACAGGGCTTTTTGTTATGGTACACCGACGGAGATAACATTGATAGAGAAGTGAAGCCAGCCTTAAACGCGGCCGTCTATGTCGAAAGGGACAGCAAACACTCTTTTTCCTTAATTTCTCTCCAGGCAATGCGCATGCGAGATTAGCTAGACATTAGACAAAGATAGTCGTGCTTTCTTATCTTCCTTCTATGTTCGCCAAGGGGAGGCTATGGCATCCCTTCTCTATCAATATTATTTCAACACTCCCCATATTACGCAGTGCCAAAGAAAGCTTCGCAAAGTGGAAATAAAAAATTATAGACTTAGCGCGTCCCCAAAACAGAAGTGACAAAAGAGTCCTGACTACTGCTAAAGCCGCTTTTAATTCTTATACACTAGTGTTAGATTATCATAGTTACATTAATGTTATATTGCAGCACATTATTAAGTTAAATTATCTTACAACAGTTGTATATTTTACCGCAATTAATGTAGTTATCTAAAAATTGTAGTACGGTCTTAAGGGCTCGTGTGACGGGTGAAAATGCTGTATGGGAGGGTGTTACCCTGCATAAATAGTGATCCCACCCATCGTCGTGGAATAAATCTATATTGATTTAAACTTCTCTTCCGAGAAGTCGAAGGGTGAGTTTCTTATCTTCAAAAAAAATCATTTCTTTGATGTCTCCCGAGAGATCGAAATGACTGTGTTGGTTCGTTGTGATCTCTTCGATAGATCTACCGATTGTACTACAGATATGTGGGAGAGATGGGTGGCTACCAAAATAGCAGCTTCATCGGGCTCTATCGTGTCGGGATGTTGTTGAGATGACCCAAATGAATATTACTTAAATGTACTACAAAAACTGTGTAGTCGATAACCTTTTGCAAGGAGACGAAATTTTCGCGAGGACCAAAGTCGTATAGTACCGGCCTATGGTCAGAATCTAGCTCATGTAACGTCTCTTTCCGGCAGACGCTGAGTGAGATGCGTCCAAGCTTTGCTAGATATTGCCTGAGGGCAATATCTAGAAAGCTTGGACGCTGCACGGACCTTTTGCGCCCTGTGAGACCGTGACGGGTTGGTTCGGGTGGGTGTAGCAGAACGATTTGTCAAGCCTTTTGCCATTGGGGCTCGTAAGGAAATGCCCCCCATTCAGTATGGCAATTGTTGAAGTCGCCGGCTATAATTACAGATGGATCTAAGTCTAAAAGCGTTTTTATGTCTCAAAATAGGTTTGTCGGGCGGTCGGTATGCAGAAACTAGCATTATTGCTCGATGATCTGACATGCCTAGTTTGCATAGTGAAATTTCTAAGTTTCCTAGTTCGAGTGGGTCCAGGGGGGCACAGTGTGGGCATTACACTGTACCCCCTTATAAAAATATCAGAGCCCCAGTGCGGCTTTTTATTTTGTGTGGCCGTGTGGCCTTCGTTGCGGCAAAGGGTGGCGGCGCGTTGGTCGGGAGCGTGCGTGGACAGTCCCTTGTGTGATGGTCTCCTATGCACTAGCAGCACCTAGGCCAAGCTTTACAATCGCGCGCAGAATGAACATGGCTTTGGCAGTGACACTGTCCGCGATATGTGCGGACGGATATTCCTAGGAGACTGCACATGACCGCTTATTTTATATATTGCCTTGCCCTCGGGTGTATAGGGCAGGATGCACAGGTAAACCAGAGTCACAGGGATACCTCGTCATATGAAATCGGCTGTAACCTCCTGACTTGTGAGCTCCAGTAGAACTCCAACGGTGATGATCCTTAGTTATTTATTCTCCTGTCTTGCAGGAAGGCCGTCAAACGCCGGTGATCATTGGATTTTCCATTTGCATGAGGATTCCGTGATCGCAAAGCTTTATCTGGGATAGACCTGTCGTTCAAGGCGATCGAGGGGCTAAATTCTGGTGGCCATGCGGTCGTGGATAATGCCGATCATTATTACCGGCGGTCGTTTTGCCCTCGGGGCGGTCGCCGGCGCAGAAGGTGTTTCCATTTCATCCGAAGCGGTGGATAGACCCGCATTCGGGGGATATCATAACTCCGGGTAGGGTGGGATATGTGGATGCCACTGATTGACACCTTAGATCTTGGTGCAATTGCCGGTTTTGTTTTTTACAGTGAGGGCCGTAGTTTGCGCCTAAGCCGATTTGGCTGGCGGCGGTGGATTAGTGGATCCGTTAGAGGAAGGAATACCTTGATTCCGCTTCCTCTGCTGAGTTTTCTTAGAGATGACCTCTGTGAATTCACCTCCCATGTCCACGTCTGACTCTGCAGAATTCGTTCCTTCTGACGAGACACCTGGTCCATTACCGCAGCTGATGCGGACGAATCGGGGGTAGAGCGGAATGTTTTAAAATCCGACTTCCATACCCGGGTGTTTTGACTGGAGGAAGGACAAGAACGCTTGAACCTCTGACGCATCCATATTGTCTTTATAAGAAGCTGTATATAAATCTAAATTCTGGGTCATCTGACAAATCATCCTTACAGAATTGTAACTGCTTCCCATCCGGTCAGAGCAGGACGGGTGAGTCGAAGGTCACGCGCGAAGCCGCAGGGGGGAGGGGGGTCGCTATGTCATGTTATGCCAAAATAGTATATCTAGTAAGATATTGGATAGATACAATATAGAAAATTACCGTAAGTACCTGACTCCCGTATTCACAGACAATACTATGACTTATAAGTTCTTTCAGTATGCGACAACACATAGTGCTCAAAAAACATGACAATACTTGGGTAAGCGGCGGTCGGCGCTATGCGTCCTTCAACATCGTTTGTGAATACGGGATGTATTCTGAGTACTCCCTCCCTCTCTCCACTATTTCGTGAAGGCATTTGCCTTGTCTGTTTCTCCGGCCTCGTTTTGACTTTTGGCATACTTTTAAAAACACGCCTTGGATCCCTTGGGGCCGATAAAATGCAAACCGGTGCAAAATTTGGGTTTTTGGGCCAAAATACTGTTCACCCGTTATGGGCATTATCACTTTAGTGATTAAGAAGTAATTCATGATCAGTACCTTAAATTGAATGGGAGGCATATTTTTGCAATGAGAATTTTTTGCACGTTTTCCTCAAACGCTGTTCAAGGAAATCGTATGCAATGGACCCAGAATTTCGTATTTTTAAATACGTAGTGAGTCACTTTTATTTGACTTGACAAATTGTCTTTTGTTTATGTACATGGAATTCATTATTGATTCATGTGAATAATGTTTAAAAACTAGCCGTATAAATTTTTTCGCATTTGCGTTTAATTTAAATAAAAAGATTAAAGAAGTATGTAATTCTTTTTTTGAACTAGTCACCAATTCGTACCTAATTACGATTCTATTTTTACTATATTGTACACTTTTAATGTTATAAAATTTATAGCTTTTATACACTCGTATATACCTTGCTAATATAGTTTGACACTATATTTTTCTAATATTAACAGAAAAGAAAGTTTATTGTGCATACAAACAGATTACACAGAGAAAATAACATTTATTTACACAATTGAGAGTTATTAAGAAAACATAATGTCAAATGTAAGTTTTTTTTAGTAATGATTCAACTGTCCTTTTACTATAGTTTTTTATAAAACCTTCATCCTCCTACAAGTCCCATTTAAGTATTTCTAGACTCAAGTTTTTATCTTGCGAATTAACAAAGTGAATATAAATGTTTTGCGAATATGATGATTCGCGAGCGTCTTCTTTTTTATAGCATTAGTGCATTTTATACCAAATGGACAGTCGGATGGATAATGGGAAGGCTACAGACGTCCCCTCTATTGGGTAACGATAAATTATTACTCAAGGAGGGCATCGGCTAAGAAGCCGGCTGGGCAATCTTGATTCTCAGAAACCGCACCACACGCGAAAGTGTAGCTATCAATACGTATTAGTATTATGCGAGCGAGAGGTACCGATCTACTACCGACCCATTCAGGGCCAACAAATAGGTACCAAGTAACCATACCATAGGTACCAAACAAATTTTATCAATATATTAAATGTGAAGAAAGAAGAGGAAGAGGTAGTGCCATGCTGCATAAGAGGAGGTAGTGCCATGCATAGTGCATAACACTACATCCTCCTATGCAACGGAATGGGGCCGGCACGACCGGGAAGTAACTCACGCTCACATAATACCGCTATAAAGTGACGTTTTCAGTGTCGCGTTTCGTGAGTAGCCAGTGGCCCATTAGGTGGAAGGAGGTCAACGCATCGGCATAGTAATTATGATGATTTTCAGGGGCGTCGCCAGTCGTCAAAGGGCTCCTATTTCTCATTTGCCCCCCCCCCCCCCATTCTATAAATAAATGTGAATGATTTATTTAAGTTTGATAATCTTTAACACTTAACGGATTTGAATGGAAATTTGTCACATATATAGATTACACGCACACAAAAATGTACCATGACTGATGGTCCTTAGAATATGCTTTACACGGATGAAACGGTGCGGCACAGCTAGTAAGAAGCGTAATTCATCATGCCATCCCTTAGTTGCTAGAATTTGCCTTGCTTGACAAACTTACTTTTTAAGCGTTTCCCAATAGCGTCACACTGCCCCTCGCCGAGGGCGCAGTTCAACTGTCTCATGATGAAGCGCTTGTCGTTGAGCGCATCATCTAAGGTCGTGTCAGCCACTTCGGGCCTCTTCTCCTCCTCGGCGTACACCGCAGCCAACGTGCAAAGGAGTAAAACGTATGTGAACTGTAATAGAAAAACATTCCATTTAGTTTAAATTGTCATGTCATTTCAGAGGATTTCTGGGCCAAAAGAATATATCTGGGGACACCTCAGGACTCTTTTGAAAGGCAAGGCCCTATCTAGCTCTACACAAAGAGATGTGGAAAGAGAGTAGAGAGGCCTTTGTCTAGCATCCTCTGCTAACGATAATTTATTTAAATTGGTCATGCTGGCAAAAATATGCCGTGCTTTTTTTTAAAGAGGTACAAACGAGCAAAGGTGTCGCTTAGAGACTACGACGCCCTTTGACATTCGCATATGCAAATGCGTTGCCCTCCTTCACCATCGGGTGGTGCAGATTGTGAATAGCCCCGGCTACTCGTAAAGCGCACAATACGCGAAAGCATGCCGATCATGTTTAAGGTGGTATTATGTGAACAAGAGGTACCTCCCGGATCGTACCGGTCCAAATAGGCAGCAATGCACCATGGCTATTACATTCTAGAGGTGTTACAACAGTCGTCTTACTAAACACATCCATGGACCACCCATCCAACACACCCATCCACCCATTACAACATCCGAGAGTGGACAGGAATCACAAGTGCTGCGGAACTGTTCAGCCTGGCCAAGGAGATAGATATGCAATCTGACTGCCAACCCCCACTAGTTGGAGAGGCTGAGTGGCGAGCCTGATCAAGAATTGCTTATGGGTAACATTTTTTTGAGTGCACGAAAGTGTCCATTGCAGCTTCATCAGTTACTAAAAAGACACGTTGGGCGACGGAAATATGGAATTTTGGTAGTTTGATAATTGAGTCCGTAAGGTCTAGGTGATTGATGAGATTTTACTTCGATACTAACATCTATGTATTTAACGACGTGATGGGCTTGATCGCTCCACGTCAGTTGTAACGAAACAACATGACAACATATCCTCACGCCACCCCTTACGAGTTACAGGGTACGTAGAGAGAACCGAATTCCTTAGTTCACGAAACACAATCCTTTAGTATTTGTCCTGTTTCCACATTACTCCAAACACGCCTGTTGCGAATACTCTTATTTGCTTCACTTGCTAAAAACGTTGATTGAATGTCTTATGTGGGCCAACATACCATCCTGTTTATGAAGTATTTACTTACTACGAACTATCAATATTTCTTACATACAGGATATTTGTACTCGGAGCACGCGGCCAAGGATAGTAAGCCTTCAAAATTAGTTGTCCTAAATCTGTAAGCAAGACATCTGGACGACGCCGTATGCAGTATGTTTGGTAAGGCACTGCATAAAATCACAAAACGTAATCAGTACTCGTGCCGATTGTGTCGTCAACAATTCCGAATACGTAAAGTTCTTACTACACGGTTACACAGCATGCGCATCCCATATTTTCTATATGTTAACTATGTGTATTTATTGACGAAAATATTATTGTAATATTTCCATTATATTGAAGTTTTATTAGTTACTTATTGTCAATACCTACCGTGTATTAAAATTTTTCGCATTTTTACAATTCACGTTGTAATGGTAAAATCTTTACCATTACTTTATTTTTACATTAGCACTTCGTCCGTTTTTTTTTCAGCTCCTGAACGAAGCAAAAAGATAATTGTACAAACATGCTTGACTTATTTTTTTGGCAAGACACAAAGTCCTTAGTGGACAAATATCTGCTTTGTTTAATTAAACAGGATATTTAATAGTTCACCGTTTATTGCTGACAGCCAAAACTGCTGAATGATTTAATTGATTAATGATTTAATTGCTGAATGTCAATCGTTCAAGGTCAGGTGACGACAGTAACAATGGACAAGTTAAAGCCACAACTACACCCGACGAATACGTGTTCCGGATGTCAATTGTTGTGTAATATAAACAATATATGTTGTACTTCAACATTTATTGTGCCATTCCATATCGTGACTAACGATCGCCTCGGCTTCGCTGGCAAAAGTAACAGAGACAAAAATAATATAAACTGCACTACAATTCATAAAATAATCTTTTTATGGAAAACTAGCGATCCGCCCCGGCTTCGCCCGTGAAAATCTTACTAATTTTACACTTAGCATTCCGTGAATCCTTAACTTGGATCGCTCCATCTACTGGTGAAAACCGCGAGAAAATACGTTCAGTAGATTTTGAGAAAATCGATCACATACCGACAGACAGGTCTTGGGGAGTTTATTTCAAAATATTGAGGTATAGATATAGCATTCATTTAGAATTTTTTTTGTTAATAAATGATAGATACTGAATGATGTATGTGCCAATGACACAAGCAGAATGAGGTAATATGAAACGTGGCCATGACCCTCATTTAAAAGAAAATCGATACCAGTCAGAGAAGGAGAATTCGTTGCACAGTTGCTGCAAGTTCATCTGATTTTAGAATAAAATCCATAAAAGTGGTTTTATTGTAATGACTAAGATTCGCGTAAACTTAAGTTCATCTGATTAACTTTTTGTACTATAGGGAGGTAAACGACCAAACGGAGACTTTTATAACTTACGACGCCCATAGACATCCGTATTCATGTCATGTAAATGGGCAGTGCATCCTCTTTTCCTCCTCCCTCCAATGACCCACCGGCTACTCACAAACCGCGCGAAACGCGACAGCATAGTTGTCATGTGAGCGAGATTTACGGTGGTGTCATGTGAGCGAGAGGTACTTCCCCGGTAGTTCCGAACAAATTTACCTGCAATGCAGCATGGCACCGCTTATAGCTCTTTATTTCTTTATTAAACAGTGCTAACATCGATCATAGACTAAGTTTATTTTCCTAAAGGCGTTAAAATATTGACGGCGGACATACATTTTCAAGAACTGTTTACGCACGGGAAACACTTAACTAATATTAACTAAGAAGTACGTAAGTATCAATTAACCGGTCGAAAATTGTATTCCAAAACTAGGTATCCGTAGCTATAGCTGAGGCAGCTAGTAACCAATTATGGACAGCTTTTTTTTTGGAAGGATCTACTACTGGTTGATGACGTATTTTTTTTATTTTTTTTTAATAGCATAAGGGGAAACGAGCAATCGGAGCCTTTTGAAGACAACCTTTTTAGGAAGAGATAGTGATAGGGTATACAGTAATAATAATGATAATAATGTCTCGATTGAGAAGAGCCATCTGCGCGGGACATATTTTAATGCACAAGTGTTTGCACAGACACAAGTGCACTCTATATTCCTTCATTCTCCTATTTTGATAGGACGGCAATCCGACACGAACGTAGAGAAATCCGGCGCAGGGCCGACGACTTAACGGCCGAGGCATGGGGGTGTAACCCCGCCAACTTCCTAATTCCGGACGGTTATTAGAATTTAAAAAATTCTAATAACTATGGGGATGTTAATGGGCGTATCCCTCCAATGGGCCCGATGATAATGCCAAATAATGATAAGCGAATGAAAACTGTGCATAACCGAGATATAACCTTCGGCTACATATCAATATTTAAATGATTTATACAACAACCTGTTCGGTGCACAAGACAAAACTAACTTATTTTAAAGTAGGTATATATAATTATTTTGTAGTATAGTGGGATACATGAGCAGTCGGGACTTTTTGATGACTACGAAAGACCATAGACATCCGCATACTTTTCAGATACTCACAAACCGCACGAAACGCGACACTGATGTTATCGCTTTACTGTGCGGCGGCATCATGTGAGCGAGAAGTAGGTCACCGGTCGCGCCGGCCCGATTCGGCTGTAATGTAGCCTAGCAATACCTCTTACGATTTTATAATTTGTTAGCCGACCCGGCGAACGTTGTTTCGTCGAGCTGACTAACGACCTTTATCACTTTTATTTGGGAAGAGATAGTGCCATGCTACATAGGAAGAGGTAGTGCCATGTATGGTGCGCAATGTATGTGACACTACGTTGCCTATACAACGGACTTGGGCCGGCACGACCGCGGCATTACATCTCGCTGTCTTGATACCGCCGTAAAGTGACAGCGTCGCGTTCGTGCGGTTTGTGAGTAGCCGGTGGCTCAAAGGCCCCCCCCCCTTTGACGGTTGACAGGAGGGCGTCGGTATAAAACTGTTCCGATTGCTCGTTTGCCTCAACTCAAAATAGATAACATTAGCCGATTATCAGCCGTACTGAATATGCATATGAAGTTTGGTAATAATCGGTAAACCTCCTTCGGAAAAGTATAAGTACACACTGTGAGACGAAAATTATGTCTATAAAATGATCTTAGTACTAACTAGTGGAGCATACTGACGCTACAAGACGCTGCATCCCTTTCGCCAACATAGTGTGATGTCAATTGTTTCATCCAGGTTTTCGCTCAGCTACATCTTACCTCAAATTTTCATCCTCATGCCTGTTGCTACGGAACTCACGGCTCGTATTTGTGCGGTTTCATGTATAGATACGACTACCGACGCCCATGAACATCCACATAATACTGTCATTCACGAGCGAAGCCGAGACGCGTCGCTGGTTTTGCATAAAATTATTATTATAGCGAATTGCAACAAAATCTCTACAAAAACCTGTAGAGAGTATTTTCGCGATCGAAGTCAATGTTGAAAATCGTGGTAAAAAACCATTGTTGATAATGTTGTAACTTGAATTAACATTTAATTGCATCTAGTAAATAGTCTTAGTTCTTTTATACTGTATATATATATATCTTGTGGTTTCGTATTTATCGTCTTTGTAAAGCACTGAATATGAGTAAAGTAGAAAAAATACGGTGCTGTATTAAATGCGAGTAGGAATCTCACGTAGAGTTCTTTGGTCTGGTGGGGCAAGGGGCGAGGATGGGAACCTCATCCCAATGTCACTGTCCTAAAGTCGCTGGGGTTGGCCTGTGCTGCGCGTCAACCCCATATGTGGAGGTGGCGTCGGTCCTTTAGGTGTCCTGATTTGTTGTTCCGGGGCACCTCACCAAAGACGGCACTGACGACACCCGTGGTGGCTTTTTCGGTATTCGGTACTATAATGTGCCGCGAGCCTCACGCACCACGGGACACGCTTCAGGGCCAGGTCAGGCGCGTAAATGCGTTTCTCCGCGTCAACAAAAAAGGGGTCTAGTCTGGTACCACCCTCGTGCCAGACTTGTGACCAGTAAGACACGCGAAACCCAAACGTGCCTCTGCGCGTTTGTAATAGATTTCAGGTCTTCGTACCCCGAAGTGTAACAAACGGAACCCCATTACTAAGACTCCGTAGTCGGTCTGTCACACAGCTGTATAACCGTGATAACTATAGAGTTGAAATTATCACAGATGATGTATTTCTGTTGCCGCAGATAATTATTGAAGAGGGCGCCCAGACAAGCGAAGTGATTTCTTTGCTTAATAATTATAACACTAATGTCTTTTTATTGAATGTTAACAGTACGGAATCCTTCACGCGCGATTCAAACTCTGACACAACTAAAAGTTTCTTTTCTATGATATAACTATAAATGAACACGATTCGGATATTTTTCCTTTAGTTGTATTTCAATAACGCAGTTCTCAATTAATTTCATAGTATTCAATCGCCGGAAAGAACCCTCACGGTATCCTTGACAGACAGACGGACGAAACCCAATCAGTCACTTTGATTTAAGAGGGTCGTATTATTTCATAGGTACATATCGTCCCTACTGATATCACACCTACTGAAGCACAGTTGAATAACGTCAAAAGGCAAAAAACTTTATCATTCTTATTATGTTAATAATCAAAATCTATGCTACTCATATAAAGCTGAAGAGTTTGTTTGTATGTTTGAACGTGCTTAACCCCATAACTACTGATCCGAATTGAAAAATTATTTTTGTGTTGAATAGTCCATTTATCGAGGAATGCTTTAGGCTATATACCATGACGATATGATTTGTAGGAGCAGAGTAGTGAAACCGCGGTGTGTTTCCAGTAATAATATAAAGATGAATTGATGATTGTTTGTTTGTCTTTGTTTATACGCGCTAATCTCAGGAACTACTGGCCCGAATTGAAAAAATATTTTTGATTGTGTTGAATAGTCCGTTAAACGGGGGAAGCTATAGGTCTCAGGCGCTACGACTAATAGGGCCCAAGTTACGCGGGTGAAAACGCGGGGCGATGCTAGTATAGATTAATAAACCGTGGATTTATTGTATCACAAATTGTAATAAGAAAAATGCGAGTCCAATTTTATTTATTTACCGTGAAGGTTGATTACCTATTACAAGCTGCTAACACTTTCCACGTAGAGTTTATTACATAACAAACATTATACATTTCCACGCAACATTTTCCCACAGGAACAGGAAGGAAATATATGTTTGCTTGTTTGAAAATTGCTGAGTAATAGCGTTGGCACAATTAACACCTTTTTTTAAATATTATATGGCGACGACCAGTCAATGTATAACTGTTATGCAGATTGCGTTCTTTTTATCGTCCTCCCCACCAGCTACTCATACACCGCATACGCGATAACATAGCTGTCACTACACGGCGGTATAGTAAGAGAGAGAGACACCTCCCCGGTCGTGGCGGCACAATTCAACAGCAATGCAGCTACCTCTTACTGGTATTGAGGCGATAATTTTTAGATTGGAATAGTCCATTTATCGAGGGAGACTATAGGCTATGTACCCCAATACTATGTTCACCGCCTCGAACCGGTCGAGGCATTGAAACCTCACACATAGTAACACAGTTATAACATATGACTGACAGAACGACCAACTCGCAGACCGCTTACGAAAAAGGCCCGGGTTCATATCCGTAAGATGCGAGTTTCGATTATCTCAAATTAAATATAAATGCGATCTTTAGAGGCCTCAAAAAGTAAAATAAATCTTGATCACGGCTTTTGCTGATTTCGAGCGCGAATCGCCCCATCAGAGGAGGGGGGGGGTGAGGTGGCTGACCTCCTCTGACAAGCCGAACAATAAACGAGCTCTCAATTATTCCTATCCACGGCACTGCATCATAAACGGCATGGTGCGCGCCGAGCCACTAGCGTGGCGAGGGGGACCATATTCCCCTTTTCGGTCACAAAGTAATCACCAAAGGGTTTAACCACAAACAACCCTGTACATTTCTTACAAGCTGTGGGAAAACATGGGGTCTGTTTCCCAATCGTCTCCCTAAGCTAGGAGACACAAAAGTCTACGCTAGTCCGAGTGCGATAGCGTACCCTAATCGGACGCTACGACTAATCGGGCCGGAGTTACGCGGGTAAAACATCGGGATGATGCCCGTTTAAGTATAAAAGACAAGCTTCTGTTAAGGAAGCTCGGTTTTAGAAAGTTTCGTTTACATAATAACACTTATACTGGCCACCTGAGACATTATTTTATATTGATACAATATATTGATAACATCTTTAAATGTGAAAGCTACATATGCACGTCCTGGTCTACATTTATTTAATTACTTGTTCAAGACCTCCGCCTGTATTTTTTAAAGGCTACTCACTTTCTCCATCTTTCGGTTCCGAATATATATATTTTTTTTCATTTTGCTTACTTGACAATATGGCAAAAACGACCGAAGCAGGCAAACGAGAACTCGGAGCCTTTTCATGACTACCGACGCCTATGGACATTGGCATGATTGTTACGCAGATGCCTTGCTCTCGTATCATCCTCCCCCCCCTCCCAAATTTTCCACCGGTTACTCACAAACCGCCCGAAACGCGTCAGCGACGCTGTCACATTACACCGGTGTCAAGTGAGCGAGAGATACTTCCCCGGTCGTGCCGGCCCAATTCCGTTGCATACCAGTAATCCGTTAGGACACATGATGGTAAGTGATCACCAACACCCACAGACATCATAGGTCAATATGGGCTTAATTAATGCGATGTAAAGCAATTTTGATAATCTAACTCTTCAAAATGCTTAAAGTGTAGTTTAAGCTTTCTAACTTCTGACTATACTTTTAGGCTTTTGAAAATCTGACTACGGTGCGAATAGGAGATGAGAATGTGACGAAAAAGGAAAAGTATTGCGCGAATGTTGAGGATCTTAATAACTGACTAATAATAATAGCTAAATAGTCAAGAGGACGAATGTCATCCTTCCCATTAAAATAACTTTGATGCAAATATTAATTTGTGCAATAAAACATTGTCAAAGAAGAATGCATTATATAGTTTGGGAACTCGTCACTAGGGTATCCGAGAATCAGCAATTTTATGCCACCCTCTCCCAATGACCACCCAAAAGGGTCCCGACTATAAAAAGACGTATTAGATGCGTCGTAGCCCAATCAAAATATCTCCTAGGAGGAGAGACAATTGTACACAATAAAATACAGTCCAAAAAGCTATTTGTATGTGATTGGTTTTCTCAAAATTCATTGGTAATTGAAACTATCCTTACGTGTCTAACTAAACGTGTTTAAAGCATTGACGATTTTCAATCATTATTCATTATCATCATTGCATTTCAATTGTATTCAACTGAATCGCAATAATGACGTAGCATACAATATGCTCGTTGTAGAGCTTTGAGCTGTCGTTTTGATCCATGGACCGATGCGGACATCAGCTGCAGAGCCGAAAAGGTTCAATGAGGTCCGCGCTTGGGAAGAACATCGAACCGATCGCGTCGTGTAGCCAACGACCGCCTTTACTTAGCGATTTTTTTATACACACAGGGGGGAAACGTGAAATATGAGCCTTGTTACGACTACCGACGCCCATGAATTATTATGCCGATGCGCTTCCCTCATTCGCCTCAAATGGGCCACCGGCTACTCACAAAACAAACGGCGGTATTATGTGAGCGAGTGGTACCTCCCCGGTTGTGCCGGCCCAATTCCGCTGCATAGGAAGATGTAGTGTCTTGCACTATGCATGGCATTACCTCCTCCTATGCAGCATGGCACTACCTCTTCCTTTCATCTCTTATTATCAATTACATTTACTGTTGTTGGAAAATAGATATATTCCACTGTCAAAATGAACTTTTTATGCCTCGAAATCAAAGACATCCAAAAGTAAGGTGAAACAGACAAATGTAATTGAATAGGTAAGTTCTATATTTTGCACATAATTACGAGTGTTCAGGATTTTCTGTATTTTTGGGAATTCGTAGAATTTGTAGGTGCATAATTTTTGTAACCTCTCTCCATCTCTTGCCACTAACTACATATGCGTTTGGGGGCACGCACTATTTTTTTTTGCAGTGCACGTGGGTGCCCCCACGTGCACTGCAAAAATAGCCCGGTGGGTGTTAACACTAGTGATACACTTTATGCACGGGGTTTAAAGTCGATATTCTTTTTATTGTGTACTCATAGTTTTTTGTATAGTGCCTTTTTTGCCCACTGCTGTGGGTCCTGGGTGCGATACGGTGGGCTGTGTGGTGCTCGTAGCTGAACCGCTAAAAACCCACTAAAACCTCGCGTGTGTAATTAAAGTATGATTAGCTCCGGTTCGTAAAATTATTTCGCGATCGCACGATTCAAAGATTTTTGTGATTTCCTCAGAAACTAATAACGATCACAAGATTAAAATATAGTACTCAATTATACTTTGTATTTCGACTAGGATATAGTCAACCAATGTTGCGACATTTGATTTGCATTCGCGTGGTTAAGTATCGTACCAAAAACCATACGATTACTAAATACAAAATTTTGTATCGATGTGAAATCGGTGTTTCAGCCAGAATTCAATCGGCCAACACTCATGAACCAGAGGAAAACGGGTATAGAAACTTAGACTCACCTGCATAATGAGAGTCGATGTACACTTAACACTTTTACTTTTAAACTGGATTTGAAATTCGCGAGCGTTCGCTCAAGTTAGCGTGCGAAGAGTGAATGTTTATTCCTCGGCCGTATGATGGCATAACCTCTTGCTTAACCACTCAATGCCCCCCCCCCCCACTACTCAGTGGCTTGAGTTCTAGCGTGTGACAGCGTTACGTGACAAGTAATAGGAAAATAATAACAAAAATCCGAACATAATTTCTTATTATCAAAGATCCGGTTGTTACACAGCCATTAAGCGAAAGAATGAAGTTCCAAATTAGAGATGGTACTTAGTCAGTACTTCCTAGTACCTAATATTAAGTGAATTTTTTTTTAAGAGATAGTCACTGTTGCGACATACCCAAACTTGGCTGGCATGACCGAGTAGGGTCGTGCTCACATAGTACCTACTTCACGAAAAAGTAATATTATCGAGAAAAGACACCTCAAGCCTATAGCTATAAAATATATTTATAGGTATAGTTTTGAAGTGTATATTTATTATCTTTTCATATTTCTGAAGTCTTTTATCCTATTGCCACCGTGGTAGCGTAAAGACGGTAGACCTACAAGATGATGGGAGGACGATATCTGTTCAGGAACCAAGTTGAAGGAGCAACCCGTACCAGCCGGCCACGCAACCGCGACGTGTTGCGATGTTTGTGGATGTTACTGACCACTTCGCGTGAGCCGACTCTTTTGTCTTTGACTGGTTGTTATTCATCCCTATGCTTAAAAAAAGCACTTTACCATTTACCGACGTTCAGTAGTGGATGAAGAAATGTTGAGTGGATTTAAATAATTATTTCGGGCTCGATTTACTCGCACTTCTGTTAACCGCCTTAAAGTTCCTTTATTTCAACAACGCAAATTGTTGCATATATTTGAAAACAATAAAACAAATGTAATTGTTGTTGTACACACCACCATAAACAATACTCAACTTACACAATTAAAGCTTTCCATTTTTATTGTAATTTTAAATTCAGGTTACCGGAACGGTTTTGGGAATTCACAGAAATCAACGAGACATTTATTTTATTTTCGTAATTTCGTAGACAAGTCGATTATTCCGCTTGTGTTATGTCGTTTGTAATCATTCCACATTTGAGCGCCTTGTGGTATAGTGGTAAGGACGTGAGGTCGAAATTTTCCAGGACCAGGCCGGTGTCGGGAAGTTAGCGATGTTCAACCCCCGTACTTCGGAATAGAGAGTGCACTTGTGCTGTGCACACACTTGTGTACTGTAATACAGCTCCTCTCTTTGGTATATACTCGAGGAATTTATGTATTTATAAGATGTTGAATTAATGTGAAATTAATGTGAAGAAAAAAAAAACACATGCCTTTTTAGGGTTCGGCACAAATATTTTACTCGGAGATTATGAATGGTGTTTGAAATTTGGAGGCGTGTTTTATGAACAAAATAATGTAGTATGATTTTAAAAAACAAAATTATGAAAGGTATATTTTATACATAGACATAAAATGTATTTGTCATACGCCCATCTCTAACATTCAAATTACCAAATGAGATGAAATTTGAGATAACAGCATTCACTAAGAATTTCAAATGAGAATTGGTTTTAACTTTGCACGCAATGGATTTGGCAGTTTAGGACATATGCGATTTGTCCGGTTTTTTAAATAAAGAAGGATATAATATATTATCCAAAATGTGGATGCCGTACCTTCATTGAAATTTGAAAGTCATTAATTTACTGTTAAATATTTAATCCTGTTTCGTAAATTGTGTACTGTCCTATCTGGTGATGACCATTTTAGTCCAGCTTCAACCGTATTGGCGGATGATCTTCGCCCACTCCCACGGGTAGTATCTCTGCACGTGTGCCATTGTTCTGCGTATCTGGCGGGTCTCCTGGGGAGAGCATTGCGGACAGGCCCCGCGGAGGACCAGTGGCGCTAGTGCTGAAATAGTAATAAGGATAAAATGAAATCACGTCCTTATAACAGGCCACACACTATGGGTCAAGACTTGTCGCGGCGGTAGGACTCAATAGCCTGGCGTGGACTCAGGTGAAGCCAATTGAACCGAAGGGCTGCTCCTTGTACCCCTCTTATAAGAGGAGGGGACTAAAGAGCTTTTACGCACTAGACAAGGGGCGAGGATAGGAACCTCATCCACTGCACTGTCCCAAAATTAGTGGGGTTGTCCTGTGGTGCGGGGCAACCCTTCTGTGGTGAAGGAAGGCGCCGTTCTCTTAGAGGACTGACTAGCCGCTGAGGTGCCTTGATGAATTGTACTTTTGGAACGTCTCACCAAAGGCGGCAACTGACGGCTCTCGCGGTGGCTGTTGTGGGTATACGGCACTGCACCCTACACCCAGGGCTGATAAAGGCGCGTAAGTAATTCTCTCATTATTGCGGCCCCGTTACCGAGGGGATAGTCGTCCCCTTGCGACCCAACCCGGGTTATGAGGTTCGCCTCGATGCCCGTAACCCCCCACAGTTTCTGTGGAGAAGACCAGCAGTGAAGTGTTTCTCCGTGTCAACAAAAATAAAGACACATACATAACGGTTTGCCGTACTAAACACGAGCGACAGTTATACCGGTAAGACAAGACATATCGTGTGGGAGGGGAGGGGGAGCGGGGGATAAATTTGTACCTGCGCAGGCGACGGGTGAAAACTCGAATTTCTAGCGGTACCTAACCCGTAGGTCGATAGGTATGGTGGTGGCTTTAAGTTCCGAATGTAGATCAGTATAATAAATAATATATAAATCAAAGCGATCGTCTTATTATTGTTAAGGACTAGTCATTTATGTATCTTCTTATGTACTAAGGCTGATTGATAACTGATCAAAACGACGAAGTTAAAAAAAGATAGGGAAACAAAATTTATTACATTATATTCTATCATCTTTTCGAACATAGAATTCCAAATTTGAATTTATGCGAAATGACAGAATTTGTGTGAGGAACTTTCTTTGCCGTAAATTTTCTGAACAATGGGAAGAAACGAAATTCGTGCGGCGATAAAGTTTTACGTTATAGAAGGGAAAACAGTAGCCCAGATTAAAGTCACGCTAGACAGGGTTTTAGGTAATACTGCTCCTGTATTGACTACAATTCACACCTGGGCAACCGATTTTAAATGTTCTCGAAGACATCAACAGGCCTCGCCGTCCAAATGAAGTCAGGAATCTTTCATCAACATTTGCGAATGAAAAGCTTTGCGAGAGCGAAGGGTGCCGCGTTTGCTCACTGTAAACCAAAAGCAACGTCGAGTGGACGATTCGTCGGAGTGTTTGGCGCCGTTCAACGTTAACGAATTTTTGCGGCGTTATGTGACATTAGATAAAACTTGAGCGCATTATTATACTTCTGAAACAAAATAACTATCTAAGCAGTGGACTGAGGGCGGGAAACCTGCGCCAAAGAAAGCAAAAACGGTTTCGCCGGCCGGCAAAGTGATGGAGACTGTTTTATGGGATGCTCGAGGGATTATTTTAGTGGATTATTTGCAAAGAGAAAAAACAACAAACGGAGAGTATTATGCAAGCTTGCTGCAAAAATTTGCTGAAGAAATCCGAAAGAAACGGCCTCATTTAGCCAAAAAGGAAGTTTTATTCCATCACCACAGCGCACCTGTGCACTCGTCATGGGTTGCAGTTGCCAAACTCCATGAATTGCGGTTCGAATTGTTACCGCGTACACTCTCTATTCACCAGATCTGGCCTCGTGAGACTTCCACTTATTCCCGAATCTCAAGAAACGGTTAGGTGGCCGAAGATTTTCATCAAATAATGAAGTATTTTGAGGGGTCGGAGAAAATATTTTATCATGCACAGTGTCATGCACTATAGTCTGAATTGAAGTGGATCATTTAACCTAGAGCGCCTAGGGTTAAAAATCACCCAAACCTATTAGCCTCAGTTGTATCAGTTACATTAATAAAGACCTAAATACAAAGTGTATGAATACTTCGTTTATGTTTAAATTTAGGATTTGGTTACACGGGGCTATTCTTATCTCGGCGACAAATTGTGAGCTGTCCGAATGAGTCTGACCTAGATAGTATTAGCCTTGAGCTGTGCTAGATTATATAGGTACGAATGATAAGCATAATAGCTTCATGTATCTTTTTTAGGCCGCGTTTAGGAAAACGAAGTGTTGGTCGACCGTTCACCAGGTGGGTGGACGATCTCCGTGCAGTAGCCAGTCCGGGATGGATGCGAGTAGGAGGAGATCGGCCGTCTTGGCGTTCATTGAAAGAGGCCTATGTCCAGCAGTGGACCGATGAGGGCTGATAATGATGATGATGACCCTTTTTAACGTCTTGTGAACTGGTAACGCCAGCTGCACGCACGAAAAAGCATGACGGCACGTTATTACGTTCAGAGTCGTGGTGACGTTCCGAATGGATGGAGACGGCAAGCGAGAGAGCGTAACAAGTTGTCTCCTTCACTCCATCGGGAGGTGCGTTCAGATCAATTAGAGGACTGTTACCAGTTATCACGTCAAGTTATATCGTCCGTAAAACGAGTTCCTTTTTTATTCGTGACGCGGGGAACGCATTTATGTGCCCTCATCTGGCCTGGGTGGGCCCGGTGAAGTATGGGGCTCGCGACTATGGGCACCTCAGCAAAGGCGGCTCAGCATACCCTCTGCCATCTGAACTGCCTTGGTGAGATGCCCCGTCATCTGCACGGCTAGCCAGTCCCCTAAGGAGCCAAAGCAACCGCCACAGTGGTATTGTCCCGCACCACCGAACAAGCCCTCCTTTAAACAACAAAACCTTCTTAAAGAACAAAATCTTCCGTGTAGCGTTTCGTGCGGTTTGCGAGTCTGATATGATGTGAGATAGAGGGCGTATCGGCATAGTAATTATGCTGATGTTAATGGGCGTCGTTAGTCGTAAAGAGGCTCCGATTTCTCGTTTGTCTTCATATGCTATTAATATTGACTTCGGCACAGTGCAATGGGGAGTGGAATACTCCTCCTCATACCAAAAGGTCTTTTCTCCTACTAATTTTTTTAAACAAACAAATTACTAATTGTGAATGAAAGTTTGTATGTAACAAATGCTCGTAATTATTCCATGCAAAAATTACCAAGAGATCGTAATAAATTTGGCGCAGATGTACTTTATAATCTCGATGGAACCATTTATTTATTTGCACTCCAAAAAACTTAAAATAGATTAACATATTTTTACTTTGAAAAAAAAAACGAATGAAACGGATGTTATTTTACGTGGGTGAAATGGCGAGGCACGACGAGTACATGTGATTGAAGGCTTGTCGTAGTTAATGATAAACGATGATAAAATCTAAGTGATGACAAAGCAGACACAACACCAGACACACTCTTCGCCAGTCCGCTTCGGGAGCTGCGGACAGTGTCCCACTCGCATGAACTATAAAACTGGTTACCTCGTGTCTATTAATGGCGAAAGCACGGGGAGCCTCATGGCATTTTTCCGCACTTTAGTGGTAACCGAATAAAGTGTTTTGGACACTGTTTTTCAATTCGGTTTTTATATTGAAACAAATAATGTAGAATAATTTGATCGATTTGTTATAACTGTTACAACCAATAATATCATCTTTTGCCGTCTCTTTCTCTTTAGGCAAAGAAACTGTACCAGTTACCAAGTGCTTTTGGGTCCCTGATGTCTAACAGTGGGAGGTGGGGTACGTAAGTGCCTACTATTAAATAGCGTCATGTCTTGGCTCTCCAGCTGACTGTTTTGCGGTATATCTACAAAGAGATGTTTATCACTGGGCTGACTCCTTGTGACCGTAATCCCCTATTAAATGAACGTACTTCTCAATCTGACTCCAACTGGATCGCAGGGGCCCTCGTTCAGGGCGCACCTCAGGTGGCGCTGCATTATGTTCCTATCTGTCAACGCCTTCTCCAGCTGTGCATCCGACATCTGGTGTGCCGTCGCACTCAGAACCAGCCCCAAACACGCAGAAATAATAAGCGCAATTTGCTGAAAATAAACATTGATTTAGCTTAAACAACTAACAACATATTTCCTAACTTTACGAGAATGTAGTTCGGGAGCTAACTATAAATATTTGGAATATAACAAGGTGATATAATTATTGCCGAAGTGCGGAAATGATATCACTTTAACGTATAATAAAATAAAGCGCCATCTCTATGCGCCTTCAGGAAATTTATATCCCAATAGAATGATTCAAAATTCAATAGTAAGTTAAATCATTGGTCAGACAACAGATGGCGTTGTAGCCTTTAAACGAAAACAGACTATTTAACCTATTTCAAAATATTGTAATAATGTGGAAGTATGTCTTATGTGAAAAGTTGATAAGCTGATAACAATAAGACAATTCTTTACCCTTGACCTTAATTTAAGGAATTATTTTATTGTTAACACTTTTTCACATTACAGCAGAGCAGTGGCATAACTATACCTATATTTTTTATTTTTTTAAAGTATACGGTGCCTTATACTGCCGATTTCAATGAACATCCACATAATTACTATGCGTTGCGCTCCCTTCCTCCTGCCCCCAATGGGCAACTGTCTACTCACAAACCGCAAAGGCGCGACACCGAAGATATCACTACGCCCGTACATGTGACGAAAGTCACCTCCCCGGTCGTGCCGGCGCAATTCCGCTGCTATGTAGCATTGCACCGTCTCTTACTAAGAAAACCGCATGTTGTAAATTCATTGAACGAGGCCCTTTCCACGCCAGCATGATGAAGCTGAACTAATTAAAGTCCTACCTCCTACGACGGGGGGACCTCCATTCGATTGGGCCCTTGGCATTTTGTCGACTTGGCACCCTATTGTTATGCCACTGCATAACATGTTACTGTAACTCAGCATGCAGATTTACCAGCGACCAGCGACGTAACGCTGACCATCACAGAAGTAGGCGATGCGTCCTTTAGCCCTTATCAAGATCGGTCTAGCCTTGCAGGAGGGTTACATTATACACGTTAAAGAAGAAAAAACAAATTTATTTCCTAACCTACCAACAAAGAATTCGTTTTACTGCTTAGGTCGTGAGATATTTTATTCACATCATATTTTTTTTATATGGTCATGTAATAGATTATGATAAGTTTTAGATATAATTATAAATGTGAGTAGATCGAGCTCATGTAAATATAACTTATTTAGATGAGACTAAACTAGTCCTGGGAGAAAATAATTAAAATGTACACATTACCTGCATTGCCTCCGTTTATGACGTCACAATTATCCAGAATATACGCACACTCACCAGTCCAACCCACAACACACTGACGCAACGTCTGGTCACTTACAAAACTTTCAATTATCGTGTTAAACTAATTCTGGGAATGGTCCCACCGCTTTGTGAGGTGATTAGGGCTCATAAAGTACTCAGAATTTTGGGTGGTCTTTTGTCATTTTATGACCGCAGGGAGATATTGAAGAATGTAAGGTATTCGATTTTAATTCATTTCAAAAGCATGTTCCCTCTGGGATAGATAATGTTTTATAGTGCAAGTTGAATATTTGGACGAACTTGTTTTTATGTACCTACTTGGTGTGTGTTTCATAAGCATAGGAATGTGGAATGCACACATTAGAACTATGATACTAACTACACTTTTTATGGACCTACCTGGTATCATTCCTAAGCTAAGTTATACACATTACCCCCTATTTCACCTGCGTACAATCTATCCGAATGGAGGCGTTTATTTTTCGTAATTAAAAGTATTTTTATGTAATTTCAGACTTAATGGTATGAACACTCGTGGTGTTCAGTACTAGATTTGTTATAGAGAGTGCAATATTTTGTGTTTAGTTATGTGACCTCTTGAACACTTAGGGGCCGTTCAGGTATTACGTAAGCAGATTTATTACAATTCTTTACCCCCATCCCCCTTGTCAGCAAAAATAAGCAAAGCTCTTACCCACGCTTGCGTAAAAAAAAATTCAATTAATACGTAAAAAAAAATATTTATTAAAATAAGAATATAGATTTAGGATAGAGATTAGATTTTACTGATACAATATTCAACATAAAGTAGGGGACAAAAATATCATAATCTTGCGAACATAACAAACTTATTTTAAATTTTTGGTACGCATATTAAATTCAAATTAACAGCCTTCATGAAACCCGAATCCATGATTCTAATTTTCTTCTCAGTGTGTTACTTCTCAGTGTTGTGATTCAGCTCACTTCCATCCGATTTTGGAATGTCTACGTCGTTCTCATTGAGCCATTCAACATCATGGTGCTCTAAATTTTGAATAATGCACATTAGTATGACCAGCAGCGACTCTTACAGGTCCAACTTTCCTATCAGCGCGCGTGTTTACTTTTTTATGGATCTTTTCAATGTTATGATTTAGTGACATGACGGAAGCATGATAAAGACCACACGTTTTACATGTTCGACTTGATATCCTCAATTTTAGGTCGGACAAAAATAATCGTAGGGCATTTGCAGAAAATCTTTGAGTGACTGCAAGACTAATAAATTGCCCTCCTTCATCCAAAACCAAGTCATTACCTGTTTCTTTTACTTTTACAGGTGGTGGAAGAAACCTGTTGTCTAGTAATCCCTGCATCAACCGTCATGATTACCACTGTTTTAACTAGTCCACGGTCAGTTTTAGCTAATGATTGAAACTCTCCAAGTTCGAGAAGCGTCTCAAAATCTTGAGCATGAGCATTAATTAGCAGTAGATGAACTATGCTTTTCACTTCGAAGAGCGATGTATGTTGGTTCAGAATATCCAACAGCTTGCGGTTGTCCTATCATACTGGAAGTGATTTTGATACCAGCATAAACAGATGGTATTCATTTATGACGCTCAGTGGTTACCCAATCGTAATCAGGCAATGTGATTCCAATTTCCATGTGCATTAGAAGAGGTGCTTACTTATTTGCCGCAGTAACGCCAATAGGGACTCGAGCTTTATCATCTTGACATATGAAAAATACTTGATCTGTTTCAAGTATGGATGCTGCGTTTTCAAAATAATGGATTGTTGTTTTAGCAAACTTGACATCTAAGTGGCTCTTGTGGTGATCAGTTTGAGCCCGAATGAGCTTAACAGGGACTGTCGATACATGTCTTCGTCCCTCTGCAGGTATTAGATTTTCTGAGAATCAAACGAAGATATGTCCCATTGCGACTAATGTCAAATCCTATTTTACGTAATTCTTGTGTGAGTTCATCAAGAGTTTTTACGCTGCGAATAGATTCCGTTCGTCTTCTATCATCTGCTGCACTCCCAAATATAGCTATATCCGCAATTGTTTACAATAGTGATGGTTGATTGCTTTCAAGATTAGGACGTCCCGCTGAATCTATCTGCATTTTCATTATTTTCGAATTGCTGTTGTGATTCATTACCGAGTTTTCTTTTATCTTCTTTCTGTTTTTTAATATTTGAAGCTGGCTGTATAACTAGTGTTTTTTCTGCAGGTTTACAGGTAGTCGTTGCCTAAAAATAAAAACTTTCTATGGGTTCTGCTAGAGATTCTCTTATTAAGCTACACAAATACAAAGTATGCAATAAAAAAAACTGCATTTAAATCTAATGTCTTTAAGCGAGCAATTCTTAACAATATTTATATATAAGTTTTTTTTTCAGGATCTCGGAAACGGCTCCAACGATGACATGACAACATAAGTCTATGAATGAATATCAGCTCTATACTTTGAGATGGGCCATAATATTTTCTAATCATAAAGCGTCGTAAATTATTGTTACAAAATGTAAAGTACTTTACTTAATGTAGTCACTTAATGTAAAGTACTCATAGGTACCTAAAATGATTTCGTCACTCACCTTGGGGAAAAAGGTAATAGAATAGATTAGTCTTAGTGACCGCTTGCAATTCTTCTTCAATTCTCTTAGATACAATAATATCTAGTTCCTTGTCAGTCTCTGCTTGTAATTTATAATTTCGCCGCACTTCATTAACTTACTTTTGTACAGTTTGTACTTTCATACTAGTATGAGATTTTTTTAAACTTTCAAACAATTTTTGGTATAACTTGGATTTGTCTATTTGAAACGACGTCTTACTTAAACTTTAAACTTCGGCTGACGGTAACACAAATAGTAACTTGATTTGCTGTGCTTAACGTCTACTCGCTATAGCATCCAAACGAAACAATACACTGACAGAGGAAATTTAAGACAAGTGAATAGGTCGCGGTGGTTTCTCTATTCTCTTCTAAAACGGGTGCCTAAACGTATGCATTATTTCCGGGAATCCCCGAAAAAGCGTTTTGGTTTCACGCTAAGACAATGCGATTTTTGGCGAATTTTAAAATTTCGAGTACTCATAGGTACCTAAAATGATTTCGTCACTCACCTTGGGGAAAAAGGTAATAGAATAGATTAGTCTTAGTCACCGCTTGCAATTCTTCTTCAATTCTCTTAGGTACAATAATATCTAGTTCCTTGTCAGTCTCTGCTTGTAATTTATAATTTCGCCGCACTTCATTAACTTACTTTTGTACATTTTGTACTTTCATACTAGTATGAGATTTTTTTAAACTTTCAAACAATTTTTGGTATAACTTGGATTTGTCTATTTGAAACGACATCTTATTTAAACATTAAACTTCGGCTGACGGTAACACAAATAATAACTTGATTTGCTGTGCTTAACGCCTACTCGCTATAGCATCCAAACGAAACAATATACTGACAGAGGAAATTTAAGACAAGTGAATAGGTCGCGGTGGTTTCTCTATTCGCTTCTAAAACGGGTGCCTAAACGTATGCATTATTTCCATTATACTGTCCTGCGACGTACTCGTATGGCTCCTATAACGCGTCGCGATGTTTTCCCGCCCGTGCGAACAGGGGGTCACGTGCTCTCCGAGGCAAGGCACGAGGATAGCAAAGTGATCATTTTCCACATTCCCGATTCCTGACTACGGCTATTAGAAGTTAAAAGTATGGATATAATAATGTTTCTGTAATTATTATTACTTATTTCTTATTGTTTATATGTACGTGTACTTAAGTATATATTATTATAAATGGGTGAGGTTTCCGTCGTAAGCCTCATTGAGTTAACGCCAAGACGGCAGATCTCCTGGTACTCGCATCCATCCCGGACCAGCTGCTGCACGGAGATCATCGTCCCACCTGGTGAACGGTCGACCAACACTTCGTTTTCTTCAACGCGACCTCCACTGCGGAATCTTGACCTATGTAGAATAGAATATAATAGTATAGAAAAGCTTTATTTACACTAACAATACATATATACACTGACAAACACTTAAAGTTAAAAGAAATTAAAGGATAACTTGATTAGCTATTAAGGAGATATAGTAAAGATTAAGGTGCGACGAGAACATGAATTCGCAGACGCAAAATGCACAACAGTGTAACACAAATCCTGTAAAAGAAGCCACTCTATTGGATGACTAAAGCTATCTTATGAGGTAGGTAAACTGTAGTCTTGATATTCTGTGGCCCAAGGGTAATGACGTCACGGTGTATGTGTAGGTACTCTAAAATAATGTAAAATGACATGATCTATTGTGTGAAATGTATGAACATTCTACATGACTGTTGAATGAAGAAAGGTGGGTGATAATTGAAATTGAAATAAGTGACTACTTAAAATATGTAAAAAAAAAACCTATCCACCTACGTGAAGCAATCTAAAGTAAACAATTTGAATAATACCCTAAGTAATGATGTTAAAGCGCGGTGCGTTTGAAAAGATATAACCAGCCTAAATATATAACTGTTGCTCCAGCAAGTAATTTATATTTTAATTTAAAGCTGTTTATTGACTGTAATGTCCATAAGGGCGGCGGTAAGTCATTAAAACATTTTGTGTCTTGTCCAAGTTTATCCTAAGGCCATTACGTCGGGAGGATTCATTTAGTATGTGCAACGTCTCCTGCAAGCTCACCAACGATTCGGCCAACAGCGGTATCGTCGGCGAAAGAAGATGTGAGAGGTACTCGCCGTTAATATTTATGCCGCATTCTGCCCAGTTTAAAGTTTTAAAAACTTCCTCCAAATGCATTAGTGAACAGTTTCGGGAAAATAACCTCCCCCTGTCGCACTCCTCGATGCACTTGAATTGGCCTTGTTTGACCTCCCGTAATCAGAACGGACATAAAAGCAGCGTCTTATAATGTTAGTACTACAGCGTATCGCCAATCGACGTGACATCACTGTAAAGCTTCAAAAACAGCCCAGGTTTTGACATAGTCGAACGCTTATTCATAGTCAAGGTACAGCGGCTGATTGTACCCATGTGACTTTTGTACAACTTGCCCCAAGGTGAAAAAGGACAAAATTAAAAATCATTTTTAGCTCGCGTAACACAGGTTCGCCTCCTGCCCTAAGAAGCTCGACTGTAATTCTGTCCTTCCCCTGAGCCTTTCCCTCTTTAAGCTGCGCAAGAGCCAAACTAATCTCACTCAAGCTTACGTTAGGCAGATCGGATGCACGCGGATCGTTGTTCAGGGTATCGGGATGAGGATGCAACGTATAAAACTCGCTATAGAAAGCTTCGATCTCAGATAAGATCCCCCAGGCTTGGAAGAAACATTAACCCCAGAATCAGTCCTTTGACAGACGACTTCTTCGAAGCTTCTGCACAAAAATCTTCAACACTCTATTCTGCTCAATCGCTTCGGTATCCTGTTGCGTATTTGAGCTGCGACGGTCTAGGCGTATTAGTTTGCGGATTCGCTTTGAAAGAAGCTTAACATCGGCAGGCGTAACGACTTCGTGTGCTCTGCATTTGCTCATATGGCCAAGCGTGTTATACGTTTTCTGCCCGTATACTGACTCCTAAAATATCCTTCACCCACGTCCCGTATGCAACTAATCACGCCACTCATAACCTCGTCAGTTGCCATTGTAATTTCCGACATATCTAGGGTATCGAACCGGTCTTTTAATTCCAGTTGGAATTTTTCGGAACCTACCATGGTTCGTCGGAAGTTAGGTCGGAGTGTTGACTGAACTTAACGGACACGCTCGCATCGAAAGCCTATATTCAGAGGGCCTCTAACCAATCGGTGATCTCTTCCGGTTTTAAACCGATTAATCACGGAGACATCCATGAATTTATGCTGTCGGTCCGTCATAATAAAGTGAGTCTCGTTCCTTGTCACAGTATCAAGGCTCGGTCATGTCCACTTTCCTATTCTTAAAATAGGAATTCATTAAGAAGAGGCCCTCTTCCCCGAGGAGGTTTATTAGCATTTGCTCCCTGCGATTTCGCCCTTCCGTGTGGCCCCAGACTCGATTCCACAGCATTTCGTACTATGGCATTAAAGTCCCCCATAACAACATTAAAGTGGGCATTACAGGTGTTATGTAGAGAATTTGAGACATCCTCATAAGTTGCGTGCACCTCGTCATCGGAATGTGTCGTGGTTGGTGCGTATATTTATTAATATATCACTTATTTATTTACTGTATTACTTTGAGGCTGTACCTCTTGGTGAGTTTAATTATGAGATACGCCACCTTACTCGACACACAAGAGATTTCGACGATGTTGCCTACGGTGGACTTTTTCACGAGGAATCCCACGCCACCTTGTGATGAAGTATCGCCTTCCCTGAAGTAGAATAGGTGACCCAATGGCAGGGTTATGGTGTCTCCGCCTTGTCTTTGGAATTCACATAATCCCAGAACGCGTCTTCGGATTTTTGCCAGTTCCACCTCCAGCTCAACCAAGTGGTCATCTAGTCTAAGCGTTCGTCCGTTTTACGTAGCCAGGTTAAATCTGTGGTAGCGATCCGTAGACCGGAGGTTCCTACTTGTTATCCCCTTGTTCCACCGTTACCGTGGCCAGTAGTAGTGGACCTACCGGGAATTAGGGGCCGAATTCTACTATTGCCGTCCATAGAAGGTAGATGCTCGTAATTGCCACGCTGAGCAGGCGGATTGCCAATCGTAGATTAGGTTTCGGACCAGCGCCACTGCTGCCTGTCGCCGGTCCAATTGATGGTACCGCCATCTACCGTGTTCCTGTCTATTTCACAGTCACTGTGGAACAGACCGGATACCGAACAACCAGCTCGCTGAAACCTCTTAGATACCACGACTTTTACATCACCCGGGGCTTGGATTGACAGTGAGGGTGTTCTTAGGCACACAGCGTTTGTTAATAAGTGAATAAAGTGATAATTATTATTTCAAAGGAACGAGGAAAAGTAAAATAATTAGTTTGGTTGATTATAATTAAGCCGACATTATCTAGATATCTGTAGGTACAATTCTTATTTCCTTTATAAATAGAGATGACATAGATAAAGAAGGTACCTATAAAATAGGCAGTTAAATGACATCTTTATTCATTCACCAAGAGGGCCGACAAAGAAAGTACCTTTGTACTATCTTCGTCTATCTAATCTCACGTGCACACTTCACAGAGAGAAATGAATGAAAGTAGAGAGATATTTGTTGTCACCTACAACTTACACAACCACATTTTAGCATCACTCCTTTCTCTATCCTTTACAACGTACAATACATTTTTTATTTGAACAGACCACAAACTTCAGAGGTGTGTTTATAATGCTCAACTTATACATTATTAAGATAAACGCGTGTTAAAATGTGTAGTGAAATAGAAGCTTATTGTTCGTCCACTGATTACTTAAGAAATGTTTTTTTAGATCCCGTTTAATATATTTTTTAATCTATATTATCTCTATACCTGTCTACCTGGTATCTATACATTTACACCTACGTAGCAATAAACACACAAATATAACATATAGTGCCCTGCTGCACTACCATATCTCTAAGTACATTACGGCTGAACCAGGGTGGCATCGGGCTGGTACCCCTCCCTCACAAGATACCGCAATAAAGTGACAAATATTATGCCGTTATTTCGTGCGGTACATATATGCATAGTGATAACATAAATGAAGAAGGGAAGCCAGCCTGAAACGAGGCCGTCTGAGTAGAAAGTGAAAGCAAATCTAGTACACTCTGTCTCTCTTTATTTTAACTCATCTCTTTCTGCTCAATGCAAAGGCGAGATTAGATGGATAACGGTAGTACTGCTTTCACATCTTCCTTATTTATTAACTAACACAGCTAGTCGCCATCAGTCTAATAATAATAAATAAATCAAATACACGGCTTTTGCCGATTTGTAGCGCAAATCAACCCCTCCCGTCAGAGGGGGGGGGGGTGAGGAGGCCGGCCTCCTCAGATAAGCCAAACATTAAACGAGCTCAATTTTCCTTATCCACAACACCGTAATTTAAACGTCATCGTGCGCGCGCCGTCTCACTAGTGTGGGGAGGGGTCCGATTCCCCCTTTATGGGCCCCAATAATAATCACCACAGGGTAGCGCCCACAATATAATTCCGGTACATCTCTTCCCATCTGCGGGAAAAGAGAGGGGTCTGTCCCCCTATCGTCTCCCTTAAGCTGAAGACGCAAAAGTCTTCGTAGTCATTCCAACTGTTAAGGCTGGACAAGAGCCGCCAATCGGTAGTAGGCCCCTCCGAAAAAAAAAAAAGTCGTCATCACATACCTATGGCATCTCCTCTCGTATCTATATTAGCTCTATGAGTTCCTCTTAGATTTGCTGAGATTTATGCAGATTTTCATGAGCGTCGGTAATCATTAAAAGCCTTCGGCTACTCGTTTGCCTCCATAGACAATCAAATAAAGTAATTGTTATTTAAATAAACACTATAAGGGACATTACAGTTCGGGACCAAGTGGTGCACGCATACCTGAAATATCGGTAAAGATACGTCTACACGTGTAGAAATCTTTGGTACAAATATCGCATTATCATTTAACCTCATGAACTAGACTGCCTATAATATTTTATTCCATATTTTGTCATACAGCAACACCAACAGTTTTTTGTATTAGCTATGACAGATGACAGACGTCAAAGACGTATATTGGGCGGTTGGCATTCCATAGAGATAATGGAGCTTAGGAACGCGAGGGTGTCTTGGTTAATAGAAAGGGGTACACATACAGATAATATAGAAAGGGAAGGGATGCCATATGACGGCGGCTGGCCATCTTGGTAAATGGAGAAAGGAGAGAAAGAAAGAAGGGTGAAATAAATGAAAAGAGATAATTGAGAGACTGGGAGTAGTTCACTCCAATAATATATGTATATTCGACAATAATAATAATAATAATAATAGCTGTATATTCGACGCGTTTTAGGCTGTCATCCCTTATCTATCTATATTATCTCTACACACCAGACCATGTAAACTTTTCTTTACAGCGAGGCAATTTTTATTAATTAATTATTAGGTGGTTAATCCGGCAGTGTTCATAAATAATTTCATATAGTTTCATTTAGTTTCATAAATAAACTCCAGGCACATGTTGTAAATGACACACACAGTTAACGACAGTGAAACTAAGTGGGTAGTATTCTATACCACAACCATTATGTATGTATGCAGTGTTCTATAAATTTATTTAATTATGTAAGTACTTAATATAAATAGAAAATAACACCTTAATTTATAAGAACATTAAAATGAGGTAATAAAATAAAATAACTCAACAGCAGACGGTGTTAGGTGTTACCATTAAAAAATGAGTTTTGTTCCTATCAAAAAATATAATTTAAGCCGTCATTCGTTAACAGTATTGATAAGCACTTTAAAATTTATATTTATAGCTATTAGCTAACATTAGTAAAACCAACAATAAAGTAAAAGTACAATGAACTAAAAGTAAATAGATTTTTTTCTCACATCAATACTCATAAGTTTTTAATGCCAGACTACAAAATTGTCTAATGTTTACGAAAGTGATTAACAGAGTTGTCAGTCAATCATATGTTATTAATTAAAGCTGTCATTGTTTGCTTAATAACAACAGTTTTAAAAACTCGTACAAATAGTTTTTCACAATGAACCTCTCGAAAAGTACTAGTGGATCAACATACAGTTCCTGTAAGAATGAAGAAAATGGCGTCGCTTCTACAGAAAGCGATCGCCCTTTAAAGAAAGCACGATTTGCTTGGGAAGTAAAAGGAAAATATTATTTGAAAAATGATATTTCTGATAACAAATCTGAAATCTCTTCCCCAGATAGTAGTGAAACCGGCTCTTCACTAGAAACAAAAAGGGAATGTGAAGATATAAATTTGAATATTCAACAAAACCATGATAAGGTAGGTGATCTCCCAAAGCAAGACTTGTTCACTTTATACTCTACGCCTAGTCTCGATCAGCAACAATTTCCAAATATAAGCATTTCTCAAGAAAATATAAATTCTCCTCAGTTTGGAGGCGATGATGAACATTACTTTGAATATGAAAATCAGAGCTTAGAAGTTTGGCAACAGGAACAGGTAATTTTGACTGAAACATAAATATACATACATACAGAGGTAACTTGTGTCCCTCGAGTTACCTTTGTATCTCTGTAACAATAAAAAATGATTTTTAATTGATTAGTTTAACTTGTTTAAGATCTCAAACTTTGTCATAAGAATTCATGGCAAAATAATAACTGCATAATACACTTGCTTTATTAACATCAAGATTAAACACAAAGGAAGTTTATTTTTCTGAGATAAGCAGTCTAAAAATCAGTAGCAGCAACAGTTAACACATTATTGTTGCAGTTTCTATAATATAGTGCAGGTCATACAACAAATAACTTGGTTACAAATTGTCATATTGTAACTCCATTGGTAATTTATAATACTTATAATATTCATTTATTGTCCGAATTTATCACATATAATTAAAGTGTTAAATAAGTAAAACATTTTTTGTGTAAATTCAAAATAATAATAATGTACTTTTGATGAATGTAAGAGACACATTAGAAAATATTGGGATGCAATACAACCTATATAAATTTTGAGATGTTTAAAAATTATATTGACTGATATATATGTTACTGCAGTATTTTATATGTTTTATCTTATGCACATAATATTAAAAATTCAGTAATATATATATTTAAAAAAAAGTACATCCATGCCTGTTATCCCCGAAGTGGTCGGCAGAGGTGTGCTAGTACATTGACAAATCGTAAGTTCAGTAGATATACTGGAACACCCATGATTAGCCAAGGTACTGAGGCCCACCCCACCATGGTTCAAGCCTTGTCATGGCAGTGGGGCTTAGTAGCCTGGGGTGAACCCAGGCGAAGCCAATTGAACCGAGGGGGATCTTTGCACCCCTCTTATAAGAACAGGGGACCTAAGAGCAACAGGAGGTGGCCCTTTTGCACATTGGGCAAGGGGCGAGGATGGGAACCTCACCCCCATTGCACTGTCCCAAAGTCGGTGGGATTGTCCTGTAGTGCTGGGCAACCTCATCTGTGGAGGTGGAGTTAGTCCCTTAGGGGTCTGACTAGCCGTCGAGGTGGTGATTGCTGTTCCGGGGCACCTCACCAAGGGCGGCTCTCGACTGATGGCACTCACAGTGGTTTTCTGGGTATTCGGCACTATCATGTGCCGCGAGTCCCACACACCACTGGACCCCACCCAGGGCCGGTGAAGGCGCGTAAATGCGATTCCCCGCGTCAACATAAAAAAAAGGTACTGAGGCCCATTTTTTTTTTCGGAGGGACCTAATACTGATTGGCGGCGCTTGTCCAGCCTTAACAGTTTGAATGACTACCACTGATGCCCATTATGTCATAGCTGGCAAGCCTATGGCCACTTCGGGACATTCCACTGACGGTCAATGTGATGCATGGTCTGCATGCTCAGAATTATCTGAGAAACATTTAATAACAGTTGCCCATCCTGGGGATTGAACCAAGGACACCCACACCATTACACCACAGAGGTGATACACCACAGTAATATATGGTATACATTGTAATGCATATATAGTATATAGTAATTGTCTAGTTTATGCAAGAATAATTTTTATTAGTGACATTTGATCTCATCACTATCCACTGAATAATTAAGCTTCTTTAACTTACAGATGACAAAGTGCCTTATTGAAAACTCTTTGAACTCTTACTACGAATGCACAAACTTACTATTACCAAACTTATCCAGTGATCAACAAGTTGAAGACGAAGGAATTTTAATGGCAATCTCTACTCATGGCCTCCAAAACACTTCTAGTTCAAGTGATTATGAAACAGATGACACTAGCACATCACCATCAAGTAGCATCAATTCCGAATATTTGGATTCGTGTAATAAGAATTTGAAAGAAAGACTTTGCACGCAGTCTCGGAACTTATCAAACTGTTCATTCACATCACACAGTTCTATTGATAATATTGATGATTACTATGGTGGCATTGATATGAACACTCATTATGATTTTTTGGACACAGCAGTGTCATTTGCAATACAATACAAGGGGTTAACACCTCATGGTACTGACTATGGATAATAGAATGATGTAAATCCGACTTGGCTTGGGCAGTTGTAATATATTATTTACAAAGTAGAATTTAAAGTAAAGATAAGGGTATATTATATATTTATGTAACTGCCTTGTTTTGATGTGTCAGTTTTCATTGCCAAGAAAAGTGATAGCGGTATCATCATTATTAACTCTTATCGGTCCACTGCTGGACATAGGCCTCTTTCAATGAACGCCGACGAAAAGACGACCGAACTCCTGCTACTCGCGTCCATCCCTGACCGGCTACTGCACGGAGATCGTCTTCCCACCTGGTGAACGGTCGCCAACACTTCATTTTCTTAAACGCGGTCTCTACTCCAGTACCTTACTGGCCCATCTGTCATCTGTTCTTCTGAGTGTGACCAGTCCATTGCCACCTCAACGAGCTTATTCGTCGCGTGATATCGGATACATTAGTCTCCGCCTTATGGCTTCTTTACGAATTCTGTCGGACAGATAACACCCAACATAGCACGTTTAATAGCCCGTTGAGCTACCGCAAACTTGCGGACCAGTCCTCAATTAAGAGGCCAAGTTTCGGTCCCGTAAGTCATCACGGGGAGAACGCATTGATTGAAGACTTTTGTCTTCAAGCTCTGCGGTATAGGCGACGTGAGAATCAGGAATGCTGCCCAACCCAACAGAATCCTTCTATCGACTTCCTTCTCGAATGTATATGTACCTAATTGCAATAGTTGCCCGAGGTATACGTATTCATCTACGACTTCGAGAATAGCACCATTGAAGTTGACCGGCCTAGGGAGAACGTGTTCGTTGAACATGACCTTTGTCTTGTTCAAGTTCATCCTAAGGCCAATACGTCGGGAGGATTCATTTAGGCTGTGCAACATTTGCTGTGTGGCTGTGAAAATTTGGTCCATGGTGCTAAATCTTCTGCAAAACCCAGCCTGCTCCGGTGGCTGGAGTTCGTCAAGCTTTGTGGTGAGACGATTCGTCAAGACTCTTGAGACTTGTAAATATGGCCAAAAAGTGAAATTGGTCTGTAATTTTGAAGAAGTGATTTGTCACCCTTCTTAAAAACAAAACAACGGTACTTCCAAGCCATGCCTTGGGAAGTACGTCCCACTGAAGGACAAAATTAAAAATCTTTTTTAGCTCCCGTAACGCAGGTTCGCCTCCTGCCCTAAGAAGCTCGTCTGTAATTCCGTCCTTCCCTGGAGCTCCCCCTTTAATCTGCGCAAGAGACAGACTAATCTCACTCAAGCTGACGTCCGGAAGATCGCCTGACAAATGTCGTGTCAGGCTTGCACGCGGATCTTTGTTCAGGGAATCGGAATGCGGAAGAAACGGTAACCTCAGAATCCCTTCTCAATCGCTTCGGTAACCCGTTGCGTATTTGAGCAGCGACGGTCTCGGTGTGTTAGTTTGCGGATTTGCCTAGAAAGAAGCTTGACATCGGCAAACGTAACGTCTTCGTGTGCTCTGCGTTCCCTCTTAAGTCCAAGCGTCTCGTCTGAGAGTTTAGCTTTCCTGCTCGTATACTTACTCCTACAGTATCCTTCACCCACGTCCCGCATGCAAACAATCACGCCACTCATGGCCTCGCCAATTGCCATTGTAGTTTCCGACGTACCTATCGGCATCGAATCGGTTTTCTAATTCCAGTTGTAATTTTTCGGTACATAGCGTGGTTCGCCGGAATTTAGGTCAGAGTGTTGACTGTACCAAATGGACACGCTCGCGTCGAAAGCCCGTTTTCAGAGAGCCTCTAACCAACCGGTGATCACTTCTGATTTTAAACCTGTCGATCACGGAGGCATCCCTAAATATATTCTTTCGGTCCGTCATAATAAAGTCACTCTCGTTCCTTGTCACAGTATCGTGGCTCTGCCATGTGCACTTCCTATAGGACCTCTTCTTAAAATAAGAGTGCATGAAGAAGATGCCCTCTTCCTCGAGGAAGTTTACCAGCATTTGCCCCCCGCGGTTTCCACTTCCAACTCCTTGATTCGACACCATTTTGTACTCCCACTCTGGCATTAAAGACCCCCATAACAACATTAAAGTGGGCCTTACAGGTTTTATAAAAGGCCTTTGAGACATACTCATGCGCCTCCACGTAGTCGTCTGAATGTGTCGAGGTTGTTGCGTACACTTGTATCATTTTGAGGCTGTACCTCTTAGTGAGTACGAGATACGCCACCCTACTCAACATACTAGAGAATTCGATGATGTTGCCTGCGAGGGACTTATTGACGAGGAATACTGCGCCGCCTTGTGATGGAGTGTCGCCTTCCCTGAAGTGGAATAGGTGACCCGATGGCAGAGTTATAGTGTATTCACCTTGTCTTCGGACTTCACTTAACTCCTAGAACGTGCCATCGGATTTTTCCCCAGCCATTTTCCATCTCCAGCTCAACTAAGTCGAAGCGTTGGTCGGTTATACGTAGCCAAGTCAAATCGGTGGTAGCGATCCGTAGCCCGGAGATTCTTAGCACCCCTTGTTCCACTGTTAACTTGGCCGCTACCGTG
>JAFELO010000396.1:43727-54614 GCA_017140195.1 Eumaeus atala | reverse complement strand
CTCTAGGAAACTGCAACATTTGGTTTTCCACAGTCAAAATTCAATGATGTGTTATGTCCGGTGATGGCAACACTGTACCAGGTAATCAGACCCAACTGTCTATTTAGACAGATTTGTAGTTTTACAATGTATTATTAATTAATGTACGGACTAAATGTTTACGATAAATTGAAAACATTATATTAAGAATAATTTATACAACACTTCTAATATTATTATATAAAATTAATGCTAATTTCAATTGTTTATATTATAATTGGGTTAAATTTTATAAATGGAAGAAGCAGGTATGTAAGGATTTTGGTATGTGGCGCTCAGCTTTCTCTGCCTACCTGATAGGGAACTGAAGTGAAGATGTGTTGTTAATTTTATAATTTTTTTATTATATATTACATTCTATATTTTGTTAAATTATTACTGCCAAACAATTTTTTTTAGATATCGTTTCAACAAGACTTTGGTTCCCAACAATATCTCTCAATTCAGGTTGCTACCGACAAATAATTAACACAAAATTATTACTATCAGTAATAATTTAAAAAAAGTGTATGACTACAACCCATATCTGCTATAAGATTATAATATATTTAAAAAAAGACGTATTGAAGCATCCTTGTTACATTTAATTTGACCCCTATATAACTGTATGATGTTGCTTGACCCAACATGCAAAGCATTGTGCTTTAGGATCGAAAAGAATTGCCGCTTATGTATTTTAGAGTTATTATATCATAAGAATCTCATAGATTACTTGGCAAATAATGTACACATTGATGGAATTATAGCTATTATCTGTTCGCCTTGGGAATGCAGTGACATCATCGTCAGTAGTTAAGTGTGTACAGTGTAACTAATAGGATTGTAAACAGTTATTAGAAATATACTTTACGTATTTCTTTCGCACAGCAAAATTTTGCTGACACCAGCTTTTAAAAGCTACCTGGGGGACACAGTTATAATCACGCTTTTATACAGGGTGTTTGGTAGAGGGTTCGACAAGCCAAGTGAGCGTGATCGGGGACCAATTTGTAGTATACAAGTTAGGCAAAAAAAATCCCCGACCTTCTACTTTATTTTTGTTATTTTTTCTGTTTACACTGAAATTGTACCAATGTGCCTCCATAACATTTTTGAAATCTGATTCATACTGGATATTTCTATTTTAGGTTAGTCTCTGATACATTTTTAGGCAACTCAAAGCAAAATTAGATACAATCAGAGCTAACTAACTAACTGATGTAGAGCTCATACAGTGGAAAAATAAAAATAAATTTTGCATCAAAGTTCAATTTTAACAATGATATAAAAAAAACACTAGTAAATCTGGAGCTACTATGCATTTAAAAACTTCTCTATTTATCACTTATTACAACGGCATAGTAAATTGCTATAATACTTAGCAGGTGGTTGAATAAACGAAGTATCAAGGAAAATTCAAACAACAGAAATAAATACAAAATTATTTTTATTTTAAATCTTGTTCGAACACAGCTCCTCTGTTACTGATACATGCCCGGGACCTACGGCATATTTCTTTTGTGGTAGTCGCGCTATCGCCTTTTCTGCTTAAATTTTTGAGAAAGCGTCCTCAATTTTCGTCACCAATTCTTCTTTTGTATTTATTTCCACCTCGTACACCAACTCTTTAGCACGTCCCCAGACATAAATCTGAAAAAAAAAAACCCGTTTGAGAACATGAGATGGGCAAATTGCACGGCAATTGTTTACCTAAAAATAATAGAGCCCACTAAGCTAAGATATTTCGAGCTAAGCCCATTGTCCAGTAAACAAGTACAACGCAGTAATTCGTTGGTAGTATGTAAGATTCGTATTTGAATTGAAATGGTATAGAGGCACATGGATATGATTTCGGTAAAAACAGAAAAAATAACAAAAAATAGAAGGTCAACCAAATTGTATTCCCCAAATGGGTCCCCCATCACACCAACTTGGTTTGTCGGACCCTCTACCAAACACCCTGTATATATATTTTGAATTTTTGCTCTAAAATGCGTTATTCTCTCATGACATTCTGATGACGTCACACTGCAAAACAACGCGCATGTTGGCACATGTGAAGTGTCATCCGTTCGACAGTTACATACAAGAATAAAAAAGGAAAGAAGACAAGTATAATAAAGTGTTCACGAGTTCTTAAAATTACTCGCATAAAGCATCTTATGCAAATTATTTAATTAATTTTAAAAGTAGCATAATGTTTATTATATAAGTTGAAAGATTTTGTAAAATTGTAAAAAGTACTCTTTGTGTAGGTTGGTATTCCAATGAATATATAATTATATAGTTTAAAAAATTAAAAGATATTCTCGACATATGTAAATAAAATAATAAATATTTAATTGGATTTTTTATTCTATGTGTAATAAGACACGTTAACTATTTAATAATACAAAAACAAAGTAACTGAAAATTTTGTCCGTTATATAAAATTCTTCTCATTTTTTGTTTGCAAAATATCGCGTCAGTTGTCGTCTTCGGTGTTGGTATCCATAAAGATAGAGATAATATGGATAGAGTAGGGAATCCATAGGCTGGCCTACGATCGCGGCTGCGAGTGTCGTCGCATCTTAGGTTGGTTTCCCTACTCTATTTATATAATAATAATAATATATGTGGACTTACCACACCACGTCTGCCTAGCTCTGTGCTAAGTACCGTAAGGATTTGTGTTACAGGTACTAGACAACGGAAATATATTTAATATTTTTATATATTTAAGAAAGTTTGATATATTTAAGATTTTTATTACAGGAATACATATAAACATCCATGACCTAGGCAGGATTCGAACCCGCGACCTCCGGCATAACACGCACACTAGCCGGCACTTTACCAACTGAACCAGCCGGTTGTCGTTGTTGTGTTGGGATAACGTGTCAAAAATCGAAAAGTTATGCCTTTTCATTATATGTAAAGATACGGTATGATTTTCATACTTTACAAGCATCAAACATTTAGATGAAAATACTGAAGCTTTTATTTTCAATGAGCGTCTACATGCCTATTATATCAGTCACCATATTCGTAACGCGAACAGTAGGGAACCACCTTTTGTGGAGTGGGAGTTGGTCCCTTCGGGGGCTGACTAGCCGTCGAGGTGCCCTAATGATTTGTTGCTCCGGGGCACTTCACCAAGGGCGGCTCTCGACTGATGGTACTCACGGTGGTTTTTGTGGGTATTCGGCACTATCATGTGCCGCAAGTCCCCAGGGCCAGTAAAGGCGTTTCCCCGCGACAACAAAAAAAGGAGGTTATCAATTTGATAAGTTCCTTTTTTATCCTTCCTATCCTTATTTGATAAGTATATATATATATCAAAATTGTAACATTTCCTCACCTCAATTTTTTTTTCGGTTTGTTTAATTATCTTACTATTACTTTATCTACTATAGTATTTAAAATAGTCCGTAGTAAATATGATAATCAGACGACTGACCCGTGACATTTTTACCTTCTTCAGTCATCCATGCATCAATACTTAGCTCTATTCGCTCTTTTCTTTACTCCACACATTATTGCTTTTTACTTTGTAACATTTGCATGTAAAAATAATAAAAAAAATATTGCAGTTTACTGGACTTCTTTTATCTTTATATATTCTATACCTAATTACTTACTCAGTGCCCGAGACCGGATTCTACATTTTATATAATGGAAAAGTAAGTAAGAGTAGCCTTTTTTTTAATGAGCACTGAATGGACCATTCTCGCTAGTGAGAGGTCCTACCTTTGGAGCACGACCTTGTAGTTCATGACACTACCGAGACCACGCAGGGCACAGCTCTAGGGTATGCTGGGCAGTGTCCTCGGTAGTACCACAAGAGTGGCAGATAGTATTGTGCTCTCTGAGACCCCTCCGATTCAGGTACTCACCGAAGCAACCATGGCCGGTGAGTATCTGTGTCACGCGGAAGGTGAGAAGTCTCCGCTTTCGACACATCCAACGATCCCGGACTAGGCTCAGCGCGTTGACAGTACGTACACCATGACACAGTTGCGCCAAGTCCTCATCCCACCTTCGCAACAGGACTTCTTGACCTCGCTGGCGGACACGCTGTATCTATTCTAGGAAGTAGTGATCTTCACCCAACACTTCCGCCACAAGCTCCCATGGTGGGAAGAGGTAGTGCCATATCGTATTGTATTGCAGCGGAACTGGGCTGTGCTCGACCGTGGATATACCTACATCTCGCTCACATGATACAGGCGTAAAATGACAGATTCGTTGTTTTTTTCGTGTGGTTTGTGAGTGGAGAATGGCCCATTGATGGGCACGAGGAAGAGAGGATGTTTATAACCTAACTATCAACAGTTATCCAAAGGCTAGAATGGTCCCCTATAATATAAAAAAATGCTGCTCCGAAGCTGGGTTGACAAGCAGTACCTTCTTATGCACGTAGAAGTACAGTTAGTTTTATTGTGCAAGTGAAATTTCTTTGCGCACTCTTCATTCTGGGTGTAATCTCGTGGTGGTGACGTAGGTAAATACAAGAGGACATTTGTGATACTAGACTTAGATCTATGAAGGGGCAGCTGCCATCACGGCCCTCTTTGCAACGCCATTGTAGCTACATACCTAGACTGTAGACATGATGTCCGATTGCATTTTGTTAAAGCAAACAATACGTCGGAACCTTTTAGTACCCACATATTAGAAAGGCCTCTCTTCGCGTCACTCTTCTAATGGATCACCGGCCAACCACGAACTGCGCGAAACATTACTGCATACCAGCTTTACTTCTTGCCTATTTGGATGAGAGCTATATACCGTCATGGTAGTGCCCGCCCGTTTCGGCTGTAACATATCAATAGCACTACCTGTTACGTACAAAGTCGGGGTGTAGACGGTTGCGATAAACTTTTGAACGCTAAGACGTTATATAATGTGCTTTAACAGAAGGCGTCGAATACCAGCTGCGAACAACATTCATTTACCCGGTACAAAATTAACAATGAGGTGATTTTCATAAGACGGTGCCACTTATGAAAAAAAAAACAATGGATCATTGCAGGGGAGGCCGAAAGGAAGGCAACGCATGACGCATCTGCATGATAAGACTATGAGCGTCGCATGTCGTCTAAAGGCCCTAATGTCTTGTTTGCCACTCTATATTTGTACTACTGTCACAATAACTAAGGAAAGTGAGTTCCGGAGTCCTTAGAGGGCTACTGTCGTCTATACATAAGCGTTGCACACCCAATTCCTCCAATTGGCCACAGGATATTTATACTACCAAAAAAAAACACTGCTTTATTATATTAGATATGTAGGTTAACTGTGCAGCACCTTTTACTGCCAACATTTATGGGGATGTGTTCCGGTGAGTTGTCTGGGGGGAGTTCGGACTAACTGTAAGCTAAGAGAAGTAAACATATTAGATGCGTTGCCTTTCTGTAAGCAATTGGGCACCGCGTTGCCTGGTCAGACCCCCGGAAGGGACCGGGCACCTCTAAAATAGAGGAGCTGACCCGACAATCTATATCAGCACCCTCCGTCCAATTGAGGGGCTTACCCTTCCTAACACCCGACATCAATCAATATGAGAAGCGGTATCAGCTGCGCTTCGCCGCGTTTCCACCCATCGTTTGTGGATTATGCCACCTCCACCATCCATCTCTCTGCCCCATGGACATCTCACAGGAGCAGTAACCGTTCAAGCGTAAAGTACAGTGTGTATGTAGTAAATGTACCTATGGGAAAACGATAATTCAAGAACACACGAAGCATATCCTTAGCTCTAGGAAGGCACAACTGGCCCTCTGTGTACGTCTTTGGCTGCCTTGCTGCTGATCAAGTCCTCGCCGGCACATAGCCAAACATAGTCAATGCCTCTGTTTCCTTATCGTATTGTGTTGAAAATATGAATGCAGCCATATAATGAAAACGTAATACTCTCATTGTAAGCCTGTTCCACAAAATGATGTCGGGAATATCTTGTTTCCGTAAGAATCTCAAAGAGTTGGTAAATATTTTTCATAAACACTTTGGCTTTCTTCGCCGTTCCACATACAGCAGCTTACAACAGAATATTATAACTTAGAACTTCTTTGCCGGCTTTAGGAAGGTATATTATGAGTCAGCTTGCTGCAACAAATGCCAACAATATGGACACTCAGGGAGATACTGTAGGATAACCGAAATGGTATGCGGTAAATGCAGAGATACGGGATATTGTAAAGCCGAATGTCAGTAACAAAGTTACTGCTGAGCTACCTGCAAGCACTTTAAGCGCAAAGAGGGTAGCAATCATGTAATCAACTCAGTGACTTGCCCAGCTCGTATATATGCGCAACAACAGTCAACATGACTGAATCTGGATAAGGAGGGAAATATTATTCCGATAGGACAGCTCAATCTTCAGGGATCGGAGGCTGCCACATCTGAGCTGCTTGTTATTGAATGAACTTAGATTTCGTTTTCGTTCAAGAACAGTATGCAACTTCGGGAATAACAGGAATGATTCAGTGTGAAGCTACTACGAAAACTGGGATTTTGGTCAATAATGACAAGATTGCGTTCTGAGTTCCACCATCTGAGTTCAGAATATTGCACTGCCATGCATATCGACTACTAAGATTCCTGCATATACATAATCTCCACGTACTTTCAGTATGGACATGACATACCGCGACATCTAGGTTATTCTGACAACATCGAAACTGCTATGCAACAGCTCCTGTACTCCTTATGCCCAGATGATACAACAGAAATTGACTACAACTATAATCGACAAGTGCGAGAGGCGGCTGCGTGCTCTCCTTCCGGTAGGGATTCGGATGCTCCTTCCCGCAGTGCAGTCGATCACATTATTAGAAGCTTACCGAATACAAGTCCCGGATTAAAAGGAACCACTGGAAAGATTATTAGGAACGCCTGGACGCTTCTTCCGGAGAAATGATGCTGATGCACACAGCGTGTATCAAGGAAGGAGTATTTCCAGATATTTGGAATATAGATTCATTGATAGTGCTGCCATAGGGAAATGACAAGTCATGAACAGATCCGAAGACCTACTGGCCGATTACTTTACTGCTCATTCTAGGAAAAATTTTAGAACGCCTCATAATAACTTGCGCTCCATGTTGGTATTTCTGAAAATCAGCATGGCAGCATCATTACAGAGCGCTCAACTGGGGCTTCCAAGATAACTCCTGGCCTCTTAACTTTATCCGCTCCGGCATGTTGTGCCACGTGCTGATAAATAGGGATGCCGTTTTCTCCACGTTGATAGACATCCTCCATCTGGCAACCCACTCCGGCAAACGGTTCAATAGCCGTTGCATTCGCCCAGTTGCTAGGTCTGGCTTTCAGAACGAGGAAAGGTAGGCACTGTCGTCAGCAAACAGCGCGAGCAAGACTTCCGTTTCGCCTTCTCCCGAGGAGTTGTTGAGCGTCGGGAAGTCGTTGGTATAGGCCGTGTAGAGGCAAGGGGACATGCAACTGCCCTGCGGCACTCCAGCACGTATGACCCGCAGAGAGGAATGACATCGCTCCACCGGTACCCGGAAGGTTCTCCCTACTAAGAATGATGCCACTAATCGCATGAGAGCCAGCGGGATGCCGGAGTCCACCAACTGGACCTGGAGGCCCAGGTGCCACACCCGGTCGAAGGCCTTCTCCATATCGGAAAAGACTCCGAGCCAGTGTTCCCCTTGATCTTCTCCATGGCCAAGTGGTGGAACACCCGCACCAGATGCAGTGTGGCCGTGACCGTTCCGTAAACGTAGTAGCTACCTGGCGGGTAGCCCCCATACCTGCCACGAGACACGTAGCGTCACGCGTGCTACGTATAGCATTTTAAGATAGTTTTAAAGTTCTCACTATCGGCAATGTCTATGTCCTGTGTTGACGTTTTAAGTATACTTAAAATTAAAATCAAACTCCCTTCGTTAACCGAAATTGTTTGACGGATAATTCTGCGCCTGTCTGCGCTAATACTAGCATAGTTATAGTTTTGTACGCCAAAACGCTACAAAAATAACAATCGTTATTCTTGATAACAACTTTATTGCTTCTTATCATTCACATAATACAAAATAAACTATGCACAAGTATATGACCACTGACGTAATTCTATCTGACTTTTTAATATTTAGAAATACAACTGGATTTGCCAACAACTGGCAAATTGTAACAGGTGAACTAATATACAAAGAAACAGTCTCCTGGTAATTAATTGTGATGTTCCTACGACATAACCGTTATGTTACACTCATGGCCGCATATCTTAAACAATACAACCCTAAATAATGTATGTACAATAATCAAGCAATAGTCATCGATTTAATTAAATATATTTACAAAATGTGTTAAAAAGAATCTTTTACTTTCCACCACATCTCTAAATGATTAAGCCTATCTACTTTATTAACATTCCCGCAAACAAATATTTTCAGGGATGGCCACAACCAAACTCGAAAACTATAAGATTATCAGATAAACTTATTGACCACTTAAAATATTTAAAAGTAACATCATATTATTTAAGTTACATTGACTATAGTAAATAAATAAAAATAATGTGACCAAACCTTGTTTTTTTATGTAATGCATCCAAATTTTTTTAGTGTATTAAGACATCAAAGATTAAAACTTACATAAAAACATATTAGAAATAAAGTCAATCATTGTTACAAAATGTTAATAATAATAATTAATCTATACAAAAATGTCATGGTGTTTTTATAACTAATCTCAATATTGTATTATACTTTCGTTTACCTAGCCAACACACTGCGATAAAAAAGGACTATGTAAAATATATTTATTTGAATCAACCAAAATTCTTTGAAAGTTTCAATATTAATTACAACGCTCAATAGGAAACAGAATATTTGTGACGTACATGCTATTAAATAATTTATATCAAATAAAATTGTTAAGTAACATACATACAGTTTTCACAACCAAAAAGTGGCATCATAAAAAAATACATTGTATTTTTAAAATAACTTAATTTTAATAAAAAATAAAATGAAAAGGAAATGTTGACAATGATTTTTTAACCTGATGGCACTGGAACAAAATATAATTTACTTTTTATTCCACTCAATAATATATATGTTATAAGTTCTATTTGTAGGATTAAATTCTCCAATTTTCTTAAATGATTCTCTTCAAACATAATTTCTAACAGACTTTGTGCATCAGCAGATTAAACTATAAGTTCCACACACTACTGGGAGAGACGATCTAATCTCAGTGCATTAGAGGCTACAGTATCTATATACATTACTTATGTTACATGCTTATGATTTAAAAAAATTTCAAAAGTTAAAAAATTGAAAAAACACATCTTAACACTCTTATGTTTAACAAAGCGTATAGATTCATCATATTTACATGTACTAAAGATAATGCATATGTTATCTTACATGCAAACTCTAGGGCACCAGTTAATAAGTACATTTTTAGAGCATCACTGCTCCTTGCGTTTGATACATCACTTCACAACCACCATTAAGCTATTATTAAAATATGTATCTTACATTAATAATATTTTATTTGCTGCATTATTAGAGGTAAAGGCAAGCTTAAATAACTCTTTACTTTTATGTCATACAAGTATGGCATTTTTTTAAATTTTGGGAGAAGGACAAATATTATTTATATCTTCTGAGGTGTAGTAATTTAAAGTATTAAAAAAGTATTTTTTGTTTCTTTGCAAGGTGACTTTATTTAGTTCCAACAGATTATGGAACCATAATCTAAATATTACATACACATTTCTGTGTACAAATTTGATTTAAATTAAAAAAATAATTGCCAGCTTAATATAGTGTATTGCAAACAGGATGTAACTTTATAAAATGCCTAAAATATGCTCGTTAGCCCACATGTTCTTTAAGGCGGAAATTTAAATTACTCTAAGTATATTTACAATATACACAAAGCCATACTCTATGCCCGTAATATCATAGGCCAATATTGCTTGGTTTCAATAGATAAAATGCATTATTTTCATGATAATTTCACTTTTTACTGCTTTTGGAGATATGCATAAAGCAGATTTTTTTTAAAGACATATCCAATCTTCTGTGGATTGAGTGAAATTAATATCAAGACTTCCATATTCCAAAAATCCTAACATACATTGTATGGAAACTCATTAATTTTAATATTAATATAGGCACATGCCATTTCGCTCGTGAATAAATAAGGACTAGTCAAAGATTTTAGAACATGGTTTGATTGCATCCTTCCTTTTCCCAATTACTATCAAATAATTATAAGTAACACTTTGACAAGTGTTACCAGTGAGATCCATTTTCATTAATTACTGATCAATTAACATATAACAGTCAATATCAAACGCATGTTACTAAAACATATGAAGTACATGTGATACAATGTGTTAGTGTGAACCATTTCATATGGGTGATAAAAGGGGTGATGTAGGAGCGCATCGTTATGGTTTGAACTTCACCAGAGGTATATTCTTTGAGTGTAAGCACTTATCACAAACCCACTCAGCGTAAACTTCAGCTGTCAGCAACTGGAAGGCAGGTTCTGTGAGCCCTGTGCAACCCCTGAAAATGTGCCATGATGATTTACTCTTAAATTACTAACTTAATACAGTTATGTTATAGCTATTGATTTATTCATTGCTATGTAAATTAAGAATATAATAATGATAACTGTGGAGGAATTACACCACATTAGCCCAGTCCTGTGGTAAGTACTTGTGTTACAGGTACTGGGCAACGGAAATGTATTTAATATTCTTATATATTTAAGATTTTTATTATAGAAATACATATAACATATAAACATCCATGACCAATATGTCCTCTGACATATCATGCGGACTAACCACCACATTATTAACTGAACCAGGCGGTTGTCTGAATTTATAAAGATACCCAA